>JANDJZ010000123.1:0-131633 GCA_027943245.1 Acanthamoeba sp. SK_2022b | reverse complement strand
GAGATGTCGTCGGCCTTCTCGAAGAAGAACGCGTCACTGGGCGCCGCACCTGTGAACACACACACACACACACACACACACACACACACACACACACACACACACACACAACGCTATGTCAGCGAGGCTGAGTGGCTCACGTAATGTGTCGTGTGTGTGTGTGTGTGTCAAGAGGTGTATGTGCGTGCCTTCTTCGACCATGACGCGACGGCCGGCAAAGTCGAAGGAGATGGAGACCTTGTTCTTGGCCTCCTCGCGCTGCTTCTGTCGCTCCTCCTCGAGCTTCTTCATCTGCTTCCGCTGCTCGGGGGTCATCCACTGCGATCCATCCGTCTGGAAGTAGTCCTGCTGGTCGTCTATTGCTCCCCCCCCCCAACCCCGTGGTGGACGATATGAGCTTAACTGTCGACACTCGTGTGTGCGCGCACACACACTCACGAACAAATGGCTCGGCCGAGGCCGCCAATCAGAGAAGGAGGAGGAGGAGAGGGAAGGGACATGCGTGCCATAGATGACGGTCCTGCGGGCGCTGGTCCGCTCATACTCGAGCAGCTTGTCCTTGTGTTCGAGTGCACGAGCCAAGCTGGCGTCGTACTCGGCATCGGCCTGTGTAAACGCGCACGAGGCGGTGAGCTCATGCGGCCCGAGTGGTGAGGGAGCGTGGAGGAGCCGCCCACCTCCTGCTTGGAGAGCGAGATGCTGCCGGCGCCGGGCGCTTCGCCCACCGGGTGCCCGCAGAAGAGGCACGGACCGACGCCCTCCTGCGCGCACACGATCTTGCCGCACCACAGGCAGTTGCCCAGCAGCGGATGACGCGCGGCTGCACGCACACGTGTTGGCGAACGCTAATATGAGAGAGGAGAGGAGAGGAGAGGAGAGGAGAGGAGAGGAGAGGAGAGGAGAGGAGAGAGATAACACCGCACGCACGCACGGGAACAACAGAGGCGGGGCGCGCACCCATGCAGCCGCACCAGGCGCGTCCGGGAAGCTGGAGCGATTCGCCGGGCTGCTGCTTGCTGCCCTTGCCGCCCTTCTTCTTGCCGCCGCCCTGGGCCGCATTGGAGGCCGGCTGCGAGGCGCTCGGGTCCTTGGGCTTGCTGGCCGCCGGCTTCTTCTTCTTCACCATGCTAGGGGGAGACGGACACGCGGAGAGAGTGAGCCCACTCGCGGAGATGGGAGAGGCAGAGGGAGGGGAAGGGGGCAGTACAAGGGGTCAGTCTCGTCCTTCTTGCGATAGACCTTGATGTTGGCCTCGCTCGGGCCCTGCGGCCCGGCCGAGGGCTTCCGGACGGCCACGGTGCGGAAGAGGGGCGACGCGTCCTTCCTCTTCTGAATGAGATCCTCAGTGAACTTCTGCACCGCCTTACGCTCGGTGCCCAAGATGTCCTGCGCATGCGTGATAGGAAAAAGACAATGAAACAGAAAGGAAGCGCGATTGCAGTGAGAATTTGAGTGCAGTGTCGTGCATGGTAAAGGCGGTTCAGCGATTGCGCCCAACCTTGATGTACTTCTCAATTTCTTCGGCGGACTGGAGCTTCATGAGGTTATCCACGAGACCATCTACCTCATCGAATCCCAGCAGGTGCTTCAATCGCTTCATCACCCATTCCCGTATCTGCACAAGCGGCTGCTCGGCATGTTGTACCACCAGCGGCTGTCTTCCAGCCATAATCTCTTGTTTTGAGTTGATCAATTTGGATAAAAACCACTTTTTTATGTTGTTTGGGCGTCAGCTTTCTGCGATAAACATTTTCCGAGTATTTTCGTTCTTTACAGTGATAAAAGCTTCCGCCTCTTTGAGAGGTACTGGGTGTTGTCTTTGTATGATCAATCTCAAGTCTTATATTGCTCGGCCAGGGCTGCTCAAGGCAGCAAGAGGTAGAGACGATGGCTGTACAATTGGCAAAGCAAGTGGAGGAGAAGAGTGGCTTTTCTTTTCACGTCTGGCTCGCTTTGGGTGGTTACCAGCTGCTGCCCTGTTCCCTGGCGAGGTCGAAGAGGAGGAACTCGACGCGCTTGTTCTCGTCGGTGTTGGCGCCGACGAGCTGCAGGCGGGTGCCGGCCTGGATGAAGGCGCCATCGCCCGCCTCGAGCACGATCTCCTCGTCGCTGCGGTCCTCGAGCAGACGCAGGCGACCGCCCGTGTCGCAGACGTGAAGGTAGCCGCATCGCTCCTGGTCAAAGCTGTATGACACGGCCTCATCCTTGGCGAGCAGCGAAGCAAAGACCTGGGCGTCCTGGTTGATGACGACGGGCCTCTGCTTCTTCTCGTCGTTGTCGCCGGCCGAGTCCTCCTTGTTGAGGTGATACTTGGAGGTGACGATGAGGCACAGCTTGCCGTGCTTCTCCTCGTCCGTGAACTGGGCTGTCTGGTAGCTGGGCTTGAGACCCTTCTGGTCGGGCTTGAGCCAGATCTGGAGGAAGTGGACCGGCTTCTTGCGCGAGTGGTTGTACTCGCTGTGCATGATGCCGCTGCCGGCCGAAGTGAACTGGACGCCGCCGCGCTTGATCACTTCCTGGTTGGACATGGTGTCCCTGTGCTCAAGGCTGCCCGAGATCACGTAGCTGAAAATCTCGTAGTCGCGGTGCGGATGTGCTCCGAATCCCTGAGGTAGCCACATTAGCCGCGGTAGAGGAAAGAAGAACTTTGTGGGCGGGTGGCGTACCTGGCCGGCAGAGACGCGGTCCTCGTTGAGAACGCGAAGGCTGGACCAGCCTGCGAAGCGGGGGTCGTGGTACATAGCGAAGGAGAAGGTGTGGTAGGTGTTAAGCCATCCGTGCTTGGCGTGGCCCCTTTCGTGCGACCTCCTGATTCTGATTCGCTTGGCCAGGGTGCTGCTCATCTTATACTTCTTGTAGTTGGATTTAGCTCTTTGCGAGTTGCTGTTGGGTTGTGTGTTGCTAGATTGAAGAACGGCGCTCTGACTTCGTCCCTTTTGTGCTCCATTTTGTAATCTTCTAAACGACGGCCCGGGAACGTTTAGAAGAGAAGCTTCCTTTTTGGCCGTAAATTCTGGGCATTCCTTTCTGTTCTTTCCGGAATGGCGCGAATGCTCGCGTCGGTCATGGCTTGCGACCTGCACGGCGTGGCCGACCTCATGCACGCCAAGAACGGGTGGGCGCCCTGCGGCCAACATTCGCCGCGTGGCTGCAGCGGCAAGTGAGTGTTCCGGTCGTGACCCCGGATGCTTTTCTTTTTCTTTTTCTTTTTCTTTTTCTTTTTCTTTTTCTTTTTCTTTTTCTTTTTCTTTTTCTTTTTCTTGGGACATTCAGCGGGATAAAGTGGCAATCATGATCAGCCCCCTGCATGTGGCGGAAGTGGTGATTACCTTGGTGCTGACGGTCATCTTCGACCCCAAGAAGCTTCACATCTCGGCCAAATGCTTCATTATTGCCGGCCTTTCTTTTCTCGTGGCCTTCGGCGCATTTGAGGCTGAGTTGGCCAAAATGCAGCTGGCCATCCTGCTGGCCGTGTACGCTCTAGTGTGCTATTTCGTGGCGCTCTACATTGGCATTCGCTACAACCGCAGCCGAACCGATCGCATGTGGATCCTGCTCGCGGTGGTGCTCGGTATCGGCCTGTTCGTGGTCTACGCCAAGTACTACTACAGGCCCATCGCCAGCGTCACGGACTACTACAAGGAGATGCACACCAAACAACTTCCCGATGCAAACCAGCAGTCGGGCGGCGATCTTGATCAAGAGCAGTACCTCCATCGCATCAAGGAAGAGTTCTTGGATGCTAAGGCCCCCGATCGACCAATGAGAGGAAGGGGCAGCACGCTCAATCGACGACCAGTGACAGAATGAAAGGGAGTGAATGTCTTTGTTGATTTAAAATTATTTATAATGAAGTGACCAAAGTATAATGGAACAAAGGGGCAAAGACTTAGTAGGTAGCGCTCTGCTCCTTGCTCTCTCCGCCATAACCGAAATCGCGGTTGGCTCGGTTGGTGGTCTGGCACTCCTTGAACATGTCGTAGGCCCAGTCGCATTCAGTGGCATCATCCTCGTTCTTCTTCAAGCACTTGAGGAAACCGTCGTAGGGGCGAGCACAGGGTCCCTGCTGCACCTGCTCCTCAGCCTTCTGGATCTGCTCAGGGGTCGCGTTGTGACCACCGAAGATGACGTTTTCAATAGCGCGGCTGGCGACGTGGCCGACAGCATAGCCAGCAGCCATCTGGGCCACACCTCCCAGGAAGCTCTGACCGCCGCCCACAGGCACGGGGGCAGTCTGTGCATGCTGCTGGGTAGCGGGGGGCTGAGCCTTCTGCTGAGTGGCAGGGGGCGACGCCTTCTTAGCGGGGGCGGCGGTGGCAGTGGGCTTAGACGCAGGCCTGGCCGATGATCTCGAGCTTCCTCCTCTGCGCGGCATGATGCTTACTCTATCAAGATTTGGTGATTAATGGAATGCTGCCGCTCCGACTGTTTTATCCTGACGGATTAAATTCCGGTCTTTTCCACTAATTTCCCAGCTGCCCGTGACGTTTACCTTTCGCCGACATGTCGCCAGAGAAATCTCGAGAAGCCCGGAAAGCAATTTGGAAGGTCTCCGAAACGCGTTTGCGAGTTGTCTGACTTCTACTTCGGCGGGCGTCGCTTCTACTTCTGCTTGTGCTGACGTGGCAGCTGTGACTTCTGCTGCCCAGGCGGCAATTACCTCGATTGGCAGAAGTAGGCTTCTACATTTTACTCCTTCCCCGAAATCTCGCGAAGGTGTCGACATAAGCGGTGGGAACAGTGGTGGCGCTTTCTGTCGGACATAAGTAGGGCCACGAACCGGCAAAGCCCCTTCGTTCAAAGAGCGCGAGACGTGTTAACGAGCTTCAGCATCAGCATCATCATGTCCACCCGAAAGAAGGTTCTGTTGAAGATCATCATCTTGGGCGATAGCGGCGTCGGTAAGACGAGCTTGATGAACCAGTATGTGAACAAGAAATTCAGCAATCAGTACAAGGCCACGATTGGCGCCGATTTTTTGACTAAGGAGGTGATGGTGGACGACAAGCTCGTTACCCTCCAAATCTGGGATACTGGTATGTTGTTTCACATCTCCTCAAAGCCTTCTTCATTCGCACCAATTGAGATCAATCTCGAAATCTTCATCTTTTCGTTATCACATTCTCGAGGCCACCGATTTTCGCTCCTTCTAACAATCTCTTCCCTTTTCACAATTGTACAGCCGGTCAGGAGAGATTCCAGAGCTTGGGTGTGGCGTTCTACCGTGGTGCTGATGCCTGCGTGTTGGTGTTCGACGTCAACGTGGCCAAGACCTTCGAGAATCTCCACAGCTGGCGTGAGGAATTCCTGGTGCAGGCCGGTCCTCGCGATCCCGAGAACTTCCCCTTCATCGTGCTTGGCAACAAGATCGATCTCGAGAGCTCGCGTGTGGTGTCGCAGAAGCGCTCGCAGACGTGGTGCCAGTCGAAGGGCAACATCCCCTACTTCGAGACGTCGGCCAAGGAGGCGATTAACGTCGAGCAGGCTTTCCAGACCATTGCCAAGAACGCTATGAAGGACGAGGAAGAGTACGTTATCTCTAGTCATAATCTTATCCTCTGATTGATGTCGAAATCTCATTTCCTTTTCCGCATTTAGTGTTGATCTGGCGGGCATCACCGACGCCATCCAACTCGACAAGTCCGAGCCCTCGCAGTCGGGTTGCTCATGCTAAGCCTGTATATGTATTTATTCATCTTCACACCAATTTATGTCCAATCGCCGTCTATCGTGAGTCATAGAACCGACCGTGGCTTGCGCTGTCTGTTGTTTTGGTGTTTATGCAAGACAGTCCATCCAAGGGTTAGCCTTTATTGTTTCACTCCCTTGTGGGTTTAGTAACACTGACACCTGGTGAGTGCCTGTGTCGGACAAGATGAGATGACCCCTCGCGTCCACTGCCACAGAAACCAAATGCACGGATGAACGACCCAGCAGCCACCAAACACCTGCAGCTGATAAGCGCAGATCACGACGATGTTGCCTGCCGAGTCCACGCCACGAGGACAAGGGAGTCTGTCCCCGTCGATGGCACCTAACGCACGGATGAACGACCCATCTGCGCCAAACGCCTGCACCCGATGATCGTCGGCCACGATGATGTTGCCAGCAGAGTCCACCGCCACGCCATTCGGGCCTTCAAACCTGCCAAGGCGGGAACCACGAGCCGAGCACACACAGGAGAGTTATGCTAGCAGAGCAGTCACGCGGACCATGACTCTGTTCCTTCAGCGCTTCCACTTCCTTCTTGAGCTTCTCGATTTCGCGTTGCTGGCCCTCCAGCATGGTCTGCTGCACCTTTCGTGCGCGATTCTCCTCTTCCAGCGAAGCGATCACCTGTTCCACAAAAGGGAATAAGAAGACCGAAGAAACTTTTTCTAGAAAGACAGGACTTGAAGACGCAGCAACAGAGCTTGGTGTTCTGGCTGAAAAAAAAAAGAGCAGGACATACGCAGGATACAGGCAGTAAAATGAAGGCGGCCTTTCTGAGCATAATCAAACCCTACAGGGAGAACGTTTAGGTTTTGAGGAAGGGAGGGCATGCGGCTAACACACCATGCGTAAATAATTATTCACCACAATATTACAGGTTAACAGGTTCGGACTTCACAGTTGCCTTTTTTCACCTTCACGCTACTCTGGCCATGAATGAATTCTCTCTTCAGACAAGAAGAAAAACTACTACATTTAAATGTACATAAAAGGCCACACTTAAGCTTTACAGTCTAAAAATTCAGTTGAGTTGCTGGGCTGGCGAGAGTAGGGCAGGCCTTCACAGATCCTATGGGTGAGAAGGCGCACAGTGAGAACAACCATGCAACAACGCTGACCGCGGGCCGCTGCGATGGGGGAAGACGCACCTCATCGTCGACCAGGTTGAATTCTTCAATGCCGCTTGTGCTGGTGGGCGCGGCCTCGCCGCCTACAAGGCAGAGAAAAGAGGGGTGAGTACCCAGCGACGAGAGGTCAATCGACTGCACACGCGGCGAGGCGCGGACGTACTCGGCATGATGCACTCGGCATGCCGCCACTCCTCCATGGTGACCGGTGAGCTGTCGAGATGGGTCAGCTTGCGCAAGCGACTCAGGATGTAGATCCTGTAGTTGTAGTAGTGGTGCTTGGCCGAGGAGAAGAACGGGCACGCGGCGTTGTGCAGCGTCGACAAGTAGCGCAGGTTGGGCGCAGATGCCACGATGTTGTCCAGGAACTTGTCGACCTCGATCAGCCTTCACTCGTTGGCAATAACCACAACCGCAACCAACCCAAGTCAGCAGAAGCGAACGCGTTGCGTCCATTAATGATGGTAGTGTGATGACTGCGTACCAGTTATGGTTGATGGAGAGGGTTCTCAGCTTTGGCATGGGCGGGAACTTGGTGTCGTGAGTGAGGTGGTTGTTGTCCAAGATGAGCGTGTTCAGCTCCCTGAAGCCCTCCAGACAATCGATGTTCCTACAGACGGGCCAGGCGTCAAAAAATAAGAGTTACAACAAATAATGGCTAATTGATAATTAAAATATAAATAAAAGGCAGGGGCCATACGCCAGTCCGTTGTTGGAGAGGTCGAGCTCCTTCGCGGTGTACTTGAAGTGCTTCATGACCGACAGGATGTCGTTGTGGCCGACCAGCTCCCAGGCCAAGGACAGACGTCCTGATTGGACATAGCGCGATGAGCTAACACGGCAGCAGGAGAGAGTCGCGAGGACACCAAAGGTAGCAGATTGCGGCACATACCAGAAGGGTCCATGGGCGCATAGTAGAAGGGCACGGGCTGGGAATACTGGACCGTGTCGCCCTCCTTGGGCAGCGCGGTGAGGTCGACTGGCCAGGAGACGCCACGCATGGCGGCGTGAGAACACTCGAGCCAGTCCGAATAATAATAATAATAATGATAATGATCACGACAAACATAAAAGAAAAAGAAGTAAGGCGAGTACCGGTGTCGCTGCCTTCCTCGATGCAGGCCAGCCAAAAGTAGACGATCCCGGGCTTGTGCGGAGGCACCTGGCACTGGACGACTCCCGGCGCGATTTCCTGCGGCAAAGCAACATAGGAACCGCACAGGCGCCGAGGTAAGCCGAGTGGACGAAAGGGAGACAACCTGTTCCACGGTCCGGATTTGGGGAGGGGAAAGAGAGAGAGAGAGAGAGAGGAAACGCACCGTGCACGGGACGGAGACTTCCTCGAACAGGCACGAGAAGCGATAGGACTTGTCGTCGCTCATGTGGAAGCCATTATGGACCAGTATCATCTTGGTGTACTCGGTCGATGGGCTGAGAAAAGGCAGAAGGAAATGAGACGGAACGGTTCTACCGCGCAACGGACATAGCCGCGAGCAGCGTGCAGGGAGTGTCCATACCCGGCCTCGGGCGCGTAGCTCTTGATCTCCGCGGGCCTGGGCCCCGTGCTGTCGCTGGCCGAGGGGGCGCCCATCGACGACGGGACGGGCGTAAAGGGCACGAGGGCTCCGTTCTCGACGCGCGAGGTGAACCTGCAATCGGGAGATCGCGCAAAGGATATCAATGCTTGTTCCTAGGCGTAGGCGTGGGCGTGAAGCCGCAGCGCTCACTGAATGGGCGACGGGATAGACGTACACCATGTCGGTGGAGAGGGAGAAGTCATCCTCGTCGGGCTCGCTCTTGACCGACATGCGCGGAGTGTAGAAGGAGGGCGTCGACACGGCGTTGGAGTAGGGCCCCATCGAGGGCGAGTTGAGGGACAACATGGTCGACGGCGACTGCAGCGACGGAGTCGTGGGCGCAGCGGAGAAGCTCGGCATTCGCTCCAGGCTCCTCGACATCATCCCTCGGGACATCCCCAACGACGAAGACGACGACGACGAGTAGAGCAGCTCGTCGTCGTCGATGATCTGCGTGGGGCCCTGCCAGGGAAAAAGGCCTCAACACGTGAGCAATCGAACGGTGGCCCCATCTCATCGCAATATAAATGATAAAAATAAAATAAAATAAAATAAAATGGAATAAATAGAATAGAATAGAACACGAAAGGGCGAGGCGGCCAACCTGCTGCGAGTCCTCGAGGCTGTGGGTGTCGGGGTGAGGAATGAAGTTGCGCGGCGCAGAGGCGATCATGCTGTTGTGGCCTTCTCTCTCGCGCTTGCCGCGTACGTTCATGGCCATGGGCGGCACAGAGGAAGAGGTCGAGGACGAGGAGGACGATGAGGCAGTCGAGGGGGTCGAGGAGAGGAACGAGGGACCGCTGGAAGGCGCCATGGCGGACGGTGCGGAACCGTGCGCGAGGAGGGACGTCATGGTCATGACGTGCTCGGGCTCGCCAAAGTGGTGCTCTGGCGACTCTTCCGCGTCCTCCTCCTCGGCCTTGAACGAGTTGCCCCTCTTCCTCTTCTTGCGCGGGTGGCCGCTCGCTTCCCTGCACGACGCGAGAGAGAAAGAGAAAGGGGAAAGGGACCACGTTCGGTGAGCGCCTGTTCCCACGAGCCGGGGCTGCCGTGGTACGTACGACCTACACACACACACACAGAGAGAGAGAGAGAGAGAGAGACGATTAGTGATCGATCGCAAACAACGAACGACATGAAAGGAGGGCGCGCACTTCTTCCAAAAGTAGTGGACGAGCACTGGGAACTCCTGCAGCGACTGGCCCTCCGTGACGGACAATCGGCCGTCCTGCAGCGCGTAGTTGAGAGGATCGATGCGACGCGGGTTAGCGAGCGCAACAACACCAGGCACGCGACACATCAATTGAAACACGCGGAGCCAGCTCTCTCTCTCTCTCTCTCTCTCTCCTTACCGAGGCCTGTTTGAAGTAGGTCTCCTTCACCACGAGCTTGTATTCATTGCGCCTCCAGCCTGGCGAGGAGATCGAGGACGCGAGATGTGTAAGGCCGTGTGGGAAACGCTTTCATGAGCTGCTGTACTGTGGTTGTGGCAGCAGTACCCTTATCGCCGCCGTCGGCTCTCCACGTTTGTCGCCGCATGACAACGGCGCCCTCGTCGTTCTTATTGTTCTTGAGCTTGTACATGCCGCTGCTCTCGTTGAAGATGATCAGCTTCACCGACATCTTCTTCGAGTCGTTCCATCGAATCTCATCAGACTGGAGAGAGAAGCACACAACATGGGAGGCACGCCTGAGCACAACGGAGATGGCGGTGCGCACGCCAACTTAAACGCACCCTTCGCCTTTCTATGGGCACACGGGCATCAAAGAGGTACAAGAAGCCTGGGACTGTGCCCTCGGACGGGTTCACGACGACTGGTGGAGATGAACAAGCTAAGTCTTGCAAGAGGGAAGACGACATGACAAACACGGCAAAGCAAGATGGAAGGGTACGCGAAGAGGGTGAAGGAACGGCGGCCGAGATGAGCTCGGCAAGCGGGTTCTGGAGAAGCAGATGGATGAGCGGGTAGTCCTTCGATCTGAATTCCTTGGCCAGGTCAAGGGTTTGGTTGAGGACATCGGAGGCGAGCTGCTCACTTCTCAAGTTCTTCAGATAGTTTTTGATTTTCTCGCTGGTGAGGGGGATCGCTTTGTTGTGGTCCATCCTCTGCAGGTAAGAATTGGTAAGATGGTGAAGGCCTGTTATCCTCGATTGTGCTCGAAATTTGAATTGAACCCGAAAATGGAAACCTACGCCATTTTCCATCCTTCACAAATTGGAATGCGTACATTGTTGGCAAGTACGCGGCTTGCCTCCTGTTGCGGTGACCTTTGATCCGCCCCCTTACACCTTGATGTTTTCTCCTTTCAATTTACCAACCCTTCGGGTGTCGCGCGGAACTGCAGTTTGCACCCCTCCGCTTCCTCCTTTGCGTCTTCCGGATAAAAAGGCGGAGCCTTGGAAGAAGCTCCCTTTTCTCCAGGAATTGCTTTTCATTTTGCTCTGTTTTGGTTCGCGGCGCCAGTCCGGCGGCCTCCTTGCCAGGTTGACCCCCTTTACTCCTCAGGCTCGTAGCATTGGGGCATCATCGGAGGATTGTAGTCACCCTCTAACTGGTTCCACCCCACCACACAGGCGTTGCAGCGCCAGGCCCACTGTGGTACATTCTGGTTAGCTGGGGATGCTTGTGCACGAGGAGCACGTACCTGAGTGGGCACTTTAGCGAGGCCCAGAGCCGATATGGGCGTTAGCCTTGGGCAAGTATCGCACTCTACACATGGATCTCGTCGTACTTCTCCCTTGCATCGCCCAGCCTCGACGATGGTGCTCAACTGGCCGTTGCTACCGCTCTTCGACCTCTTGAAGTTCGGCTCGCTCGTGTCATCGCTCAAGAGGGATAGAGCTAACTCACTGGCAGACTGCGGCGCGTGTACTCTCTTCCTTAGCATCTTCTCGATAGTACTACACGTCCTGTTCGAGCTCCAGAATGGAGGCAATGTGCAGGCAACGCACCAAACCTCGAAAGGAATCGGCTTGCCTGCGCCAGCCGAAACACAAGTTGTGGAGCAAAATAAAATAACAAAAAACAGACACCGTCGACACGAAAGGGCGGGAAACTCGCCCACGAACCGCCAAAACACCAACAAGATTCGCAGGGACACGACATTCGTGGCTCAAGACAAGATGGAAGCCATGCCATTTAGACAGTCGCAAACAGCTCTCAACTTGCTTGTTGCTCGAGTAAGAATCTTCAAATGTCGAGCAAAATCGTACATCACATGGAGGGGCTGCACGGGCGCCAGAACGACTTTATGGCCTTCTCTTCCCTGGCCTCAGTCGTGGAGAAAGCCCCACCCATTGTATGGGTTGGGCCTCAAGCCTCAATCGCCGCCACTTGCGAGCTGATGAAGACTCATAGTTTCCTCTCTCTTCCCATCTACGACGAAGAGAAGCGTCGCATCCTCGGGCTGGCCGACATCCTCGACATATGCGCCTATCTGAGTTGGGGCACGATGCACTTCTTCGACAAGGGAGGTGAACAGCAAACGCACTCTGACCTAGAGTTAAAGGCCAAGATGAACGAGGTGGCGATAGTGGAGGTTCTCAACGAGAAGCACCGCCTCGGCCATAGCACGTTGGTCCTGAAGCGTCACCTCGACTCGGTGTGCTCGCTGCTGGATCAGATGGCGCAGGGGCTCCATCGTGCGCTCGTGCGGGTGTGGCCAGAGGATGAGGACGAGGAGGGCCAGCGGCTCGAGCACTACCGCCTGGTGGCCCAGATCGACCTGGTTCGCTTTCTGGCGGAGCACAAGCGCAACCTCAACCACCACCTCATCACCAGCAGCGTCGCCGCCCTCGGCATGGTCGGCCCGGCGCCCGCTACCGCCCCAACCCTGGCCTCGCCATCGCCCGTTCCCGCGCAGAGCGCGGCCAAGACCCTCATCTACTCGGCCGAGGAGGGCAGGACGGCCCTGGAGGCCTTCCGCACGCTGGCCCTGTCTGGCGTCCACGCCATCGGCATTATAGGCGCCGGCGACTTGGGCGGCCAGCGCCTCCTGTACAACCTGTCGGCGTCCGATCTCCGCGGCATCGCGCCCGACACTGTCCACCTGCTGCGCGAGCCCGTCGAGGTGTTCCTGGCCCGAGTGCAGGAGAGCGACCCGGCCAGGCCCAAGAACCTGGTCACCTGCACCCCCGACGCCACGCTGATGGAGGTCATGGAGCTCGTGCTGCGCTCGCGCGTCCACCGCGTGTGGGTGGTCGACCAGCAGCAACGACCTGTCGGCCTGATCACCCTCACCGACCTCCTCTCCAAGTTTGCCTCCTTTGACTACGCCCGCGCCCACGCCGCCGGCACCAAGACCATCGTCCCGCTCTCCCTCTCTTCTCCGCATTGACCTGGCGCCTCTTTGTTGCTGAAGACACGCAGTGCTAGCTAAACACGCAATGTATTGCTGCCCTTTTTGTTTACAAGGTCGTGAGAGGGAGAGAAGGCGGGACAGCAATAACCGAAGAAGCTAAAAGGGCCACGCAGGCCCGCCGCCGCGCGAGAAGCTTTGGGCGGTGGCGGCGAGTGTCGGGGAGGGGGCAGACATTGGCGTGGCCGAAGGAGGGGACCTTCTCTCCCACACGCAATTTGTTTGTTGTTGAAGCACTCTAGAAGCACTTGCGGAGAACGCGGGGGCCCTGCTCCTCGTACTCGGCCTTGTTCATCCAGAAGGCGGTCTTGTCCTTCATGATCTCGGCGAGCACGGCACCGCCGAGGAACACCATGTGCTTCCTGCGCGGCGGGTCCTCGATGCGGCACTTGAACTTCTGCATCGAGACCTTGTTGCCCTTGGCCACGCGCTCGAAGTAGAGGCGCTTGATCTCCTTCTCGAGGCGCGAGGGAAGACCAGGGTACATCGTCGAACCGCCAGAGAGCACGATGTGGTTGTAGAACTCAGCGCGCGTGTCGATATCGGCCTTGTTGATGCAGTCGAAGACGAGCTCTCCGACGCCGACGCTCTCCTGGTCGACGAGCGCGGGGTTGAACATGCACTCGGGAGCCTCGAATCGCTCGGCACCAATGCGGATCACGCGACCGTCGGGCAGAGTGTACTTCTCCACGAGCGTGGTTGTCTCGAGGGCCAGGCGCTTCTCGAGCTCGAGATCGTAGCCGACGTAGCAGAACTGGTAGAAACCAAGGTGTGAGTTGGAGTCAACAAGATTACGCGGCGGGGAAAAGAATTAAATAAAAGAAAGAAAGAGAATAACACCTTCTCCTTGATCTGACGGACGGTCTCGAAGTCAGCAGTCCTGTTGAAGACGTAGCCGCGGAGGAGGAGAAGCTTGATGAGGTAGCGAGTGACGTCACGACCGGCGACGTTGAGACGACGAGTCAAGTGGGGCAGAGAGAAGCCCTCGTACACGGGCACAATGTGGGTCACACCGTCACCTGAGTCGACGACCACACCGGTCAACAGACCCTGGGCGTACAGGGTCAAGACAGCCTATAGAAGACACAACATCGAACATAGCGCGTTGTGAGCGAATGCAGTGCGACACCATTTCAAAGAATTGCTGAATCCGGCAACGTACCTGAATGGCGATGTAGGCGGCCTTGAAGCCGTACTTCTCAAACATGACCTGGACCATCTTCTCGCGGTTGGCGAGGGGGTTCATGGGCGGCTCAGTGAGCAGGATCTTGCAGTCCTTGGGATCCACCTTCAGCTTCTCTGTTGTTCAGCATGAAGGAAACAGTGAGTCAAAAGCAATGGACGAAACCAATTTGCCTGCTGCAGTGTTCATTCGATCCCTTTGATGTAGGGAAGTAAAATCGGCAAGGGCCAGGTATGGTACCGAAGAAGGTGTAGTTCCAGACGTGCTCAGCATCCTCCCAGTTGCGGACGATACCGTTGTCGAGCGGGTAGGTAATCTGGAGCATGGACCTGAGCTTGGAGGCCTCATCGCCGACCATGATGTCCTTGATCTCGACGTTGTCGAACTTCTCCTCGGAACGCAGGATGGGCCTGCCCACCATAGACGGGAAGATGGAGGCGGGGAAGTTGGAGCCGGCAAAGCCGCACTTCACGAAACCCGTGCCGTTGTCGCACACGATCACCTTCGACGAGTCGGTCATGTTTGCTGTGCTGTGTTGATGGATGGATTACAAAAAGTAGCGATGCGCTGAAGATGCCTGCCTTTGTAGACTTTCGGCTGCGGTTGAAGGAAAATGGCTGGTCGCCTCACAAATGAATTGCCCCCTCCCCGTCGACACAAACTCAACCAATCGAAGGCTGGCGCAACACGGTGCGGTTAAGATGGCGCCCTGCGCCCCCAGGCTCTCCCTCTATCTTGCTCCGTTCGAGGGTCACGCCGGTATCATCAAGGCTTGGCGGCGCGTGATGCCACGCCCATGGCAAAATAGTAGAACATCGTTGCCACAAGGCGACCCGTTCTACTTACATGTAAGAAAAGTGGCGAGACGCTGTGGTGCGCAAACAAGCGGGCGTGAGTTGTACCGGTATTCTTCGACAAGAGGATTGTATTCTGACAGGTCGACCAGACGCACCTGCACAGCAGTTTGGAGGATGGTGAGGTGGAGGAGCGTGGACATGGGATTGTTATTGGGGGCCACCTTCGGGTTCTTCCCCGATACGAAGCATATCTCCAGGGCGTCCTCAGACGTGAGCCCAATTGCTCCGGGAGCGCTCACTCCCTGAGCAGAATAGCAAGTGAGAGTGGGCTCAGATAAAGAGAAGAGCCGCGGGGCGTACGGGACAGTCGCTGCTCTTGATGGAGTCGATGTCGAAGGACACGAAAATGGCTTCGCAGCGCTTGCTCAGGTCGTCGAGGATGGAAGCGAACAGTTCGCCTGGAGTCTTTCCTGACTGTGAATACGCGAAGATGAGCACAAGCGACTCTCTTATTTCGACCCCAGACCGAACTTGCACCTTCTTGATGTCGGAGAGCCACACAATTTTGCCCTTGCGCTCGGTGATGTACTGCGCATGAATCGCACTGCACTGGTTGCCCTGGCTCGCAAACTCGACAAAGTTCTCTCCATGGAACCGTTCTGTGTGGCGACGGCCCGCACTGTTGTTAGCAATTGTGCACAGGCCACGCGAAGCCGATGCCCCAATCTAGCGTACCATCTTCGATGAGAAGCCTGAACGGTGAACCAGAGTGGACCTTGCCCTCCTTCAGGGGTCGCACGTCAAAGTGAGCATCGATGTTGATAGCAGCCATGGAACCGCTGTGGTCATTCACCACGCAGGCAACAGGTGAGCGATTATAGGAGTGCATGCAACGCTGCCAAGCAAGAAGAGTGTACGATGGCACGTGCGAAAGGAGCCCGCGAGCGTTAGGATAGGATTGGTCGTTGCCTCCACCAATGACGAACGGAATCCCTCCTGTGCGTGGACGCGATAATAGGATAGTGAGTGTTCTCGGGCAGTCCACTGCGCCGTTCGGAAGCCTGATTTGTGCACACGCACCCTCTCCGATGACCTTCTCCACCGTGCTGGCTAGCGACGCGTGGCCTTCCTCCAGCGTGGGAACGGCGATGTCGCCCGCGTCCACGATCTTGAGGCCGCTGTAGCGACAGGTCAGAGAGAGTGAGAGAGGAGAGAAAAGGGCGAGTGGCATTGGGGCGGTACCGCAGGTCGATGTTAAACTCAGGGTTTACGAGAGGTCCAACCTTCATCAAATGCTTTCTCGCTGCCTCGGGTCCGCCTGTTTGTATGGTGAGTGAACTGGTGTGGTGTTTACGCACAGGCACGACATGGATCTTCAGTGCACCTGCAGCGCCAGGACGTCCACCATTGCGCTTGACTCCTTCGTCTGAGGGGAAGCCAACGACCACAATATCGCCCACCTCACCCGGCACGATTAGAGCGCCCAGCCTGGGGTCATCGTTCGCAGCCATCTTTAATCAAAATATTGATTCAAAAACTAAAAACTTAGGAAAAAGAAGAAGAAATAAACTGCGGATAGTTTGCGACGGGCACGAGACAGGAACAGCCTTCGCGTGCGCGGTTCGTTGGCCTTCCGTCATCTTCATCTTCCCTCTCATTCTTTTACACAGAAATCATGCGGCGGAGCACTGTGCACATTTTCCCTCGCCTTGCTCTGCGTCAGAGCCAGCAGACGTCTGCCCTTTGTACCAACTCCCTCCGCCTTCCGCTGGCTTTCTCCCGTCGCATTTTGTTACATTTACCACTTTGGCACAAAGACGGCAATTAACCCGCATCCCCATTGATCGCTTTTTCTCAAGGCCTCTTCAGCAATGGATCGCGTACCGCTGTGAGCTCTGAAACGAGCGTCGTTTCGATTGCCAGAAATGTACGCGCCCCCATAAATTTAAAATCAAAAAGCATTTCTCCATAATCACCCTGCTGCTGGCGCCACATTCAGTACGCTGCCCCAGCGAAGGGAGGCAAGGGCGCTCCGGCTGCGGCCAAGCCCGCCGAGGATGAGCCCGCGGAGCCCCTCAAGCTGGAGACTGTGACCTTCCCCGAATTTGGCGAGGACAAGGCCTTCACTGCCGACATCTCCGATTTCCCCACCCCCAAGGACTGGAAGTACGTGACCGATTGGAAGCAGTTCGAGTTCTCCCCCCGCGTGCGCAAGATCGGCGAGGCCCTGTTCCAGCTCAATCAAGTTGAGATGTTCGAGTTGCTCAAGCTTCTCCAGCTGCGGTTCGACGTGCCCGACAGCGCCCTTACGGGTGGCGGCGTGGTCGTTCAGGCCGCTGGCGCCCCTGCCGCTGCCGCCGCCGCTGCCGAGCCCGCCGCTGAGGCTCCTAAGGAGGAGAAGAAGGAGAAGATGATTTTCGACGTGCAGCTCACCGCTGTCGCTGAAGCTGACAAGTTCAAGGTGCTCAAGGAGATCCGCGCCCTCAAGCCTGGCATGAAGCTGCTCGAGGTACGCTCTTTCTGTCCTCTCCCCCTTGTGTTCGCCTTCGCTTACCACTCTCCACTCGCAACGATCGTTGTGCCACATAACAAACACAACGCACAGTCGAAGGAAATGGTGGAGAAGCTTCCGTCCATGCTCAAGCAGAACGTTCCCAAGGAGGAGGCCGAGGCCATGGTTGCCAAGTTCAAGGAGCTTGGAGGCACCGTGGAGCTCAAGTAAGCGCGCGAATGTTCGCGTGGGAGCCGCACAAAAACACACAAATACACCAGCATTACGTGACGTTACAGCCGATGTGCATGTCGTGTAGCGTCGATCCTAGCCGCTTAGCGGCAAGCAATCTTGCGTAGTGTAAGTCAGTTCCCCCCCCCCCCCCCCCGTGGCAGAAGCAGCAAGCTCCTCGTTGCCTCTTCTAGCGCGTTCTGCCCGTACGCCAGTCAGTTGCCTTTTCTTTTACTTCTTTTGCCCGCAAGTTCGTTTGTGCAAGAAGAGCACACACGAACAGCAACTGCGTGCATGCGAGGAGGGAGCTTTGGGACAGCATCGACACTTGGCGGAGGGGCGAGGAAGGTCCGCGGTGCGCACACGTCATTGTCGTCTGTGCGAAGGCTGTGCAAGTACTTGGGCTGTGGCAAATACTCGTGGACCGGCTGGGCCGTGGTGTGCATATTCATCCTCTTCTCTGCCATAACCGTGCGTCTGCTCGTAGTACGGCGGGCTCGTCAGCTGCTCAACAGCAACTCCACTTTGCAAGCTTTCCCGCTTCCCGAGATGAGCTCGGATTCAGCCCGCAAACGATTTCAGGTGGCGGAGGGCCGCGCCCTCAGTGTCCTCACCAGCGGCAACGAAAGCAGCGACTATCTCTTCCTTCTCGTACATCACTCCCCCTTCGAATCAATCTCAATCAAAATCTGTAGACCAGAAAGAGCAAAAGGACGCGTCTAACGGAACGCCGAGGCAGGTACACGGCGCCAGCCGAGAGTTTCAGAACGCAGAGCATTGGAAGCCCCACATGGACTTCTTCGCCCGGCTCGGGCAGGTGTGCGCTGTGGACATGCTCGGCCACGGCCACTCCACTCCCGGCGATCGCGACCCGCTCAAGGTGTGCTGTCTTGGTCTTACGTGCAGATCACCAACCTCGCGTGTGCGTAGGAGTAAGCTCTCGCGTTGCTGACCGCTTCTCCTTTCTCCATGACCCGATCGATTTTGCAACGAAACGCAGAGCCCAGTCTCTGCCGAGGCTCAGGTGCGGGCTCTCCTGAGACTGGTGGCCGACAAGAAGGCAGACCAGCAAAAGCTAGGTGAGGCGCCAATCTCTGAGCTCCGCACGCGCTGCATACACACTGGCTTGCCCCCCACGAATTGAGCGCTGATGAGCCACCGTCACACGCGAGTACAGTGCTGGTCGGACGCTCCTATGGCGCACGGATCGTGATGGAATTGGCCAACCAGCTTGGCGCTGATGAAGTGCACAAGATTGTACGTGGCCGTCCTCTGCTCGCTCATCGAACCCACCACCAACCTACGCCGTCTTGACGACGTGTCGTGGCCGCCCGTTAAAACAAACCGCTTCATGGACAGATCCTCATCGCGCCGGCGCTCAGGGAAGACAGCATGCAGGCCCTCGAGAAGGAGGTGCTGTCGCTGCCCACCCTCGTCTTCTGGGCCGGAGACGACACCACTGTGCCCTATCACAAGACCAAGGGCCTGCTCGACTACTTGGCGGCCAAGGAGGTGGTGCTCTTTGAGCACGTCATCTCCGAAGGCCGGCAGGCGTGGGAGGCGCACACCCCGGAGCTCATCAAGGTGCGAGGCTTGCCATTTCTCACCTCTCGCCTCTTTGCTCACAACTCTGTTGATGCGTGCTACGCCAGGTCGCAGAGTTCCAGAACGAGGTCCAGGCGTGGCTTTCGTGACCAACAAACAAGCAAAGGTGGCCGAGTGCTGGTGCCGCTTCACCTGTACACACTGCCTCCCTCTTCTGCTTTCTCCAGCATCCGCCGGCCACCATAAATAATCGTTCTCGCCAAAGTAGTACACCATGAATGCATGTACAAATGCGAGAGCTGTGTTCTCTCTCGTCAGACGAGTATGAGGGTCTCCTCCCTTGCCTCGTCCTCTTCGTCTTGTCGTCCACTGCGGTCGTCCCCGATTCGTTCCTTGCCCTTGCCCACGAGCGCTGCGTCTTCCTCGCGGTCGATCCAGTCCACCGCGCTCTCCTCCTCGTCGAGCGTGGCGCCCTCGGGAAGGGTGTCCCCCTCGGCGACCTCCTCCGTCTCCTCCTCAAAATCCGACGACCCACACTCCTCCTCCTCGGCGTTGCGATCGTGCGCCGTTCTGCAGCCGAACCAGGCGCGTGCGTGCGTGTGCGTGCGTGTCAGGGCTGCTTGACGTGTCGTGAGTGTGGGCACAGCCGCTGCAATGCACGTACTTTTGGGCGATGTGTAGGTAGTGGTTGATCTTCTCGACGATAGTGTCCTTGAACTTGTCGTTCATCACGTCGAAGAACATCGTCACGTCAAACTCCTCGCCGCTGTACAAAACTGGCCACACATGCACACACGCGCGCGCAAAGCGTCAGCGTGGGGGGAAGGGAGGGAGCGAGAGAGGGAGAGACGCACTGAGGATGACCTTGGACATGGCCTTGCCGGTCGGGCCGATCGTGACCTTCTTCTCCGCTCGGTCCGCGTCGAGCACGCGGATCACCTTCGACTCGGTCCAGAACAGCCGCCTGTTGGTGACACGCTTGATCTTCTTGCGGAGGAGGTCGACGATGACCTTCCGCTTGGCCATCAGCAGCACCACGACGGGGATCAACGACGCCACACAAAGCGCGAACAGGTACCTGTCGGGCCCTCTTTCCCGTCAGCTTTCCTCGCCCGTGCTGTGGGCAGCAGGCAGGCGGAGGGAAACGTACAGGCCGGTGTGGTGGTTGAGGATGAGGGCCAGCAGAGCACCCACAGACGACACGCCTGCGATGCAAGAATCAACAGCAGAAAAAAATCAAAAAAGCCCATTAAATACGTAATAAAACTAATAAAGAGCGAATGAAGCGTGGTGGCAACAAAATTATTTATTTAGTTATTTATTTATTAACAAGCTTATGTTTAAAAAATAGTGGGCACCTATGAGTGTAGCTAGCACGCCGAGAAACACATTCCAGTGAGAGACGTCCTCCACTACAAGCTGGAAGCCACGTGTCCGTAGAGCAATCCCAGGCCCAAAGAACGACGTCCACGACTCTGGATCATTCGCAGTCTGCTCTTGCATCCCTCGCTTCGGGCACTAAAATAAAACCGAAAAACGCTTTTTATTGATACGCCACCACACGCCACATGCAGCATTGGACCACGGCTTAGGTCGCTGTGACACCCAAGCGTGCGCAGGGAACTGATGGAGACACCTCAAGAAGGGACCATCCTCGACGCCCTGATCGCCAAGGAGGTCGCCTCCACCGTGAAAGGCTGCCTGGACGAGTGTTGCAGCCCAACCATAGGTCATACGAAACTTGCCATTTCACTTTCATCGTTTCGTTCAGGCGCCTTTATCAAGTCATGAGCAGGGAGTTTGCTCGGCCGTCCTTGACCCGTACCCCTTTGAGCGATCTCAAGGATCTTGGTGCCCTACAGCTCGGGCCAGTGTCCCAAGTTCTGCCTTGTCAATCACGAGGGCTGGGCGTGTTATACCGTATTCCTGCCGATCACTCTCTTCTCTCTCTCTTCACCATGGCAATGTTATCTGGTTCTTTGGGAGAATCTAAAAGACGATATAACCTGATGGAATTCAGATATTACTTGTTCTAGTATCAATCGCACATAAGGCTGTTGTCGTGGCAAGCACTGTGAGTAAATGCAGCAGCTGGAGCACCTCTCCTTACAAAAGTGCATCACATGGGCAAGCGGCAGTCTTCCCCTCAAGAAACTGAATATCTCAAGCCCCAAGACAAACAACAGCTTGCTGACACCAAGTGTGCAGGCCTTATCCTGCCTTCTGGCCGATTCGGCAATGGTCGGCGGGACCCAAATTCGCTCATCATTTATTCGATTATTACACCCACTTCATTGCCTTTCTCGTGGGCGAGAGTGGTCGACGCAGAGAGCCGCCACTGCAACCACTTTTCAATTAATACAACGACTACCTCGCACAACGTGTCAGGGGTCCTGAGAAGGACGGGACAACAAGCCTCGAAGCCCGAGAAGAAGAAGAAGGAGGGAAAAGAGCTGTCGTAGAAGGAGACATGTCAAACAGTGGTGGCGGGGCAGGGCCGCGCCTGCGGGGAGACTCGATTACGGACGACGACCCGTGGATAGCCAACAAACGATTTGACGTAATCGAGGGCCGACATCAACAGGGGCAAGATGACGAGAAGAGCGGGGGGCGAGGCTTGCCTGCAGTACTGTCGCCGCGTTTCCTCAAACGGAGCAAGCGGTCCGAGACGGCCGGCAATGCGAGCAAGGAGAAGGCGTTGGTGACGGTGCACGATGCGGTCAAGGAAAAGGAGAAGGAGAAGGAAAAGACTAGCAAGAGCAACAAGAAGAAAGCCGAGGACGACCTCGCCTCCCTTCACCAAGCCACATCCCTGGACTCAGAGTCCAAGGTTTCACCCCCCCCCCGCTCGAGTTTGTCTTCGTTCTTTAACCCCCCTCCTCTCTTTCCTTTTCGTTCTTTTTCCTTTTCATTCTTGGATGGCCCTATTATCGCTCACGTCGATGCCGCCTTTTGTGGCTGTGGAATGAAATGGAATGGTCGGTGCAGAGTCCGCGGGGCAGGGCGCGAGGCCAGCTGCTGCGCTCGTTCTCGCAGACGGCCCTGGTCGATACGCGAAACAAAGCCGAGCTATCCAAGCGCGAGCGTCTCAAGAAGAGCGGCGAGGTGGCCCTCCCCGGCGGCGAGCGGCACATTGCCACCGCAGTGGCCCTCGCCAACGCGGCCGTAGCCGCCGGCAACCGCAGTCCGCGAGCCAGCGACGTCGTCGCCTCGCGAGCCACGGACGGAGTCAACAAGAGCTCGCCGCGCTTCCACTCGTTGAGCCAGCAGGAGAAGAAGGAGTTCGAGCAGAAGATCAAGGGTAGCAACATACTCTTCTACCGCAACACCAAGGCCAGCAAGAAGGGCCCCATCTGTCGCAACGTGATGGACGGCCCTGACGGCCAGCAGCAGCAGCAGCTCCTGTGGTCGCTGGAGGACATCGAAGCCGTCTCGGCCGAGGTCGAATCGGAGGACGACGACGAGCGCGGTCGGCGACGTCAGCAACACGAGCGCCGGGGCTCGGAGTCGAGCGACCCGGGCAGCGACTACGACGACGCGGACCCGGCTTCGAAGCCCAAGGGCAGGACCAGCACGAGCTCGAGCACGAGCACGAGCCCGCAGGTGCCGCTGCTGTCGCCTCGAGGCGGGCAGGGAGCGGGAGCGATGACGCCCACGTCGCCCACATCGCCCAAGGCGTCCTACCTGACGCCCGAGCAGCTCAAGGAGATGGTGCGCGAACGCAAGCTCGAGCTCAAGCGCGAGCGCGAGCGGGAGAAACGCGAGAAGGAGGAGCGCGAGCGCGAGGAAAAGGAGAAGGCCAAGCGCGAGGAAAAGGAGCGCAAGGAGAGAAAGAAGCAGCAGCAGCAGGCCTCGGTCAAGCGCATCAACAGCAAGGGCAGTCCCGAGGACGAGCCCTTCCCCGGCATCTCGCTGGCCAACGACAAGGTCAAGTCTCTCCTCGAGCGCGAGCCGTCGGCGGCTTTCAACTCGGTTGATGAGGAGAGGCCCACGACGCCCCGACGCCCCAGCCAGGCGGCCGAGGAGTACATGGAAAGCCCACGCGCCGCACCGCCGCCGCTCACGCTCTCCCAGGGCGGCGCCACGGCCGCGCGGGGGTCATCGGAGCCGAAGGCCCACTCGCCGCCGTCGGCGTCGCCGCGCACAGACTCGCCGCGCAGGGACGACCAATCGCTGGCCTCGCCACCAATGCCGACAAGAAAAGTGCTCACCGCGGGAGCGCCCACGGAGGAGGATGCGGCGCACCACAAGAAGCTCGAAGCGCAGCTCAAGGAGCAGGAGCAGCGCGAGATACAGCTGAAGCTGGAGGCCGAACGGCGCAAGAAGTACAAGAAGCAGATCTCCATTCACCTGGGCATGTCCAAGCAGCAGGTAGCCTAACCGTTTTGTTTATAACTCCTACTATACAAGTGTGGGCCAAGGGCTGCTGGTCTAATGGCTCCGATTTGTTTGATGTTTGTCTACAGAGGCGCAGCAGGTCGTTCTCGGACTTGACCCACTACTTCACCGACCAGCCCGACGACGCCAAGGCACAGGGGCGTAAGGACAAGAAGGACAAGAAGGAAAAGAAGGAGAAAAAGGACAAGAAAGACAAGAAGGAGAAGAAGGAGAAGAAGGACAAACACCTCGTCACCTCCCCCACCACGGGCAAGGAGGCGTCAAAGGCTCTGCAGGAGGTCACGGTTCAGGAGCCCACGAACGACGAGGACAGAGCGTCGGTGAAGATCAGTGTGCCGCAGCAGCAGCCCAAGGGCGAAGCGACCCCGGCCCTGCTGCCCCGCATCCCCGTGGCGACGGGCCAGGATCGAGAGAAGGAGCTACGGGAGATTCGGGAGATGCTCAGCTTCCGCAAGAGGAGGGACGATGCATCGCCCGCCGCCCAGCACGGCGCCAGGTGCCCTGCCCTCTCTCCCGCGCGCGCTTCACGGTGTATTCGCCCATTCACCAGTGCACTCACTCGAACCAACCCAATTCGCTTTCCTTCAGTCCCAGTGATCGCCAGTCCGAACGAGAACGCAAGAAGACGCTCTACCGGTACACACACCACCACCACACCACCACACCACCACACCACCACACCACCACACCACCACACCACCACACCACCACACCACCACACCACCACACCACCACACCACCACCAGCACAGCACAGCACAGCACAGCACAGCACAGCACAGCACAGCACAGCACAGCACAGCACAGCACAGCACAGTTTGGCGATGGCGGAGCTGACCAAGCCAACGTACAGATCCAACTCCGAGCAGCATCTGAAGCTGCTGACGGCGAAGATCCCGTCGATGCTCCTGCAGGAGAAGATCAGCAGCGGGAAGGGACTCAAATCGCAGGTGCGGCCCACAAGACCTCCGGCTCCTCGGTTCTGCGACGCTTCTCTCTCCTCATCACGCGTGTGGCGGTGGCTAGATTGTGCTGAGCAGGCCCGAGCGAGAGTTGATCGATCGTCAGGTGGACTTGGCTGAGAAGATGGACGAAATGAACCGAGGCAAGAACGGCTCTCGCGTGCGCAAGCTGGGCGACAAGGTGGCCAAGGATCGCCTGCGAGCGAATGCCGGCGGCGACAGCGACGACGAAGGGGAAAGCGAAAGCGACAACGAACAGAACGAAGACGAGCAGAACGACGGACAAGGGCAGCGCGTCTTCGTGCAGGTGCAGCGCGGCCCGGTGTTTGGAATGACGCTCGATGAGGTGATGCGACTTCAGCAGTCGTCCACGTCTCCGCCCACCTCCGTCTCGCCCCAGCCTTCGCCCTCCCTCACGTCGCCCCTGTCGGGCTCGCCCATGTCGTGCTCCCCGCCCCTGTCGGGCTCGCCGATTCTGGGCATGTTCGCTTCGACGTCGTCCGTCAACACGGCCTCTGCCGTGCACTTCAGTCTCTCCAAGGAAGAGGCCAAGCTCCCGGTGGTGCTCACCGGTACGCCCAACACCCTCGGAGCTAAAACAAAACCAATAATGCAATAGCCGGAGCTAAAAAAACACTGACCCGTGCCTGCCCATGTCCGGACAGCGTTGGCCAACGGAATACTCGAGCTGGGCGGAACGCAGATGACCGGGCTCTTCAGGTGAGACGACTCGTCCGATTTCTTGCCCCCCCCCCCAAACTTCCCTCTTCTCCTCCATGCTCATGTCACGCCCCATCTTGGCACGCATGCGCGCATTCGGCATCCAGAGTGCCGGGAAAGAAGGCTACGATGGACGTCATTCGAGACCGCCTCAACTCGGGCGTCTACCAGTTCGAGGAGGGTATGGAGGGAACCCCCCAATTATAATCATTTGTTCAATCGCGCGGCTGAGTTTCGCGTCGGCACTTCGCGCAGGCACCTGTCCCCATGATTTGGCTTCGCTGATGAAGGAATGGCTCAAGTCCGTCACGCCGCCACTCATTCCGCTCGAGCTCTAGTACTCACCTTTCCCCCTTCCCCTTTTTATTGTTTATATGTTTTGCTTTTTTTTGCCGTTCGGTTTGGCTGACACCCGCGTCCATGACAGCGATCGATGCGTGGAGGTGTCGGGGCGTCCCAACGACTGCGTGGAAGTCATCGAAAAGAGTCTTCCCGACCTCAACAAACGCATCGTACGCTTCGATCCTCACCGTCCCAGTTGCAACTGCGTGCGAAGCTCTCTCACACGCAAGCACAAATGTGGTCCGGTGTGCAGATCAAGTACGTGGTGCGATTCCTGCAGCAGCAGATTCTCTCTCCTGAAGTCCAGCGCGCCACGCGAATGGACATCCGGTCCATCGCCACGGTACGTGCGCCTTACGTCGCACCAACACAGCCCCGCCTTGTGTGCGACTCGGCGCTCATTACTTGGCGTGTGCGTGTGCGCGATCGCAGGCGTTTGCGCCGTGCTTCCTGGACAACCCAATCCTTTCGATGGAAGAACTGGTCAAGAATATTCAGGTGCTTACCCTCACCCCCTCACCAAGCAAGAACAAGAGCAAGACTGACCCCCCTCGTGTGTGATGGGGAGACAGGCGCACATCAAGTTCATGGTGAACCTGCTGATGCTGCTCAACGTCAATGTGGGCAAGATATCGTCCAACGCGGTCCCCGTCCGCGCACACAAGGACGACTCCGGAGCCACCTCGCCCAACAACGACGAACACGAGGGCGCCACTAAGGAGGTAGGCGCGCCTCTTTTTCTCTCTGTCCTCAGAACGCCCACATCCGAACGCGATGGGCTCACGTGTTCCTGGCGGTCGGTGGCTGTGGTGGCGACAGTATTCCGAGGGCTCACGGATCATCCCCAAGATGGTAAACGAGCGCTTCAAGCGATGGCAGGAGCGCTCCAAGACCAAAGGCAGCGCGTCGGCTCGGGTGCCCAGAGGTGAGCGGAAGCGAAGCATCGAAAAGAAAGACTAGCCCCTCCTCCCCGCCGCTTTCGAACTTTAGACAAGCACCGCACGAGAGTCGCCACCCACCAAAGCTTGTTCCATCAGATTGATAGTTGATGTATCATACACATAATCACACCCGCCTTCGAGCCTATGTCCCTCTTTCTCTTGGATTGGGAAGAGTGCCCTTGTACACTCAAGGGCCCAACCGCCCTGGCCGGGCTCCGAGTAGGACACCTCCTTACACCACAAAACTTGATGGTTCTCGAGGCCTCTCGTGTTGCGGTCCTCTACCAAGGCTTCTGTCTGAGAAGCACAAGCAACAGAGAAAAGAGACTGAGACAAAAAGACACAAAAGGGACAACGATGTATACGCGTGGGAGGCGGTTCATGGATGTATATGATGGAGAAACAACTGTACATTCATATCAAAAAAGATGGGACGGGATTGGACGCATGGCCAAGCCTGCCGATCAGTCGGCAAAGTTGCGGTGGGAGGAGGAAGGATACGTGGTGGGTAGGACGTGGGCCTTGTTTCGGTTGGGCCGTCGGGACCAGCACACGAAGCCCACACCCGCGCCCACCACCGCCAGCAAGAAGAACAGGTTGAACGACGTCCTGCGATACCAGCGCAGACGCAGCTTTGAGTGAGCCGCACAACGCGCCAGGCGTGGGGACCGGCCGTTTACCTGCTGAGACCAAACCCGAATCCCCTGTTGCTGTCGTAGTAGAGCGACGATCGCGCGCCAGCCTCCATGCAAAAGTCGTTCAGCTGCTCCTCGTCGGTGAGCGACCCTAGCCACGTTCGGAACGGAACCGAAGATATCAGACTTGAACCAAATAAGCACATGATACTTGTCGTGTCGTCTCGTACCGGTGTAGCGGTAGAAAAAGGTTGTCGTGTCGGCTCCAGCCACGGCCGGCCAGGCCTCAGTGACCACCGTCTCTGCAAGCGAGAAAAAAGAGTCCAAGGCATGCGAGCCGTTCTCAGCGTCAGGCCCGATGGACGATGGACGTGAAGTGGAGGACGGGGGTGGGGGCAGGGCGCGGACGAGCAGGTGGGCTCAAGCTACACACGCACCGCTCAGATCGACCGGGGAGAACACCACCAGAGCGGGCAAGTTGTCCAGCTGGTACTGAGTCTTCCACAATTGCACAAAATCGGCTCCTCGCACGAACCCAAACAGCGCTGAGTCCTTCCACCTGCACACATACACGCACACGCACACGTGCACACACACACACACACACACACACACACACACACACACACACACACACAGGGAGCGTTGAGTTGCAGCGGTGAGAGTCGAACATTCGATGCTGTCCGGTGGAGGTGACAATTGGCCGTACGTGTGTGCGATGGAGGCGAACTGGACTGGGGCCTCTTGATTATTGGCGTCGGCAAAGTAGACGATGCGGGGCAGCGCGGCGAGGTCGTCCTTGTCGGCAAGGAAGCGCGGGAGCGCGGTAGGGGTGAGCGTGACGTAGGAATGGTTGAAGTTGGTCAGCACGAACTGCACGACGCTGCGCTGCTCGTGGCGTCCGACGTAGCGTATAGGGCGCTGCTTGTCCTGGCCGAACAGGAACACGGCGGGCACGCCGTCGATCTTGTACTCGGACAGCCTGGATCGGTGCTTGGTCACGTCGACCTGGTGTGCGGTCAGCGGTAGGAGCGGCCACAGCAACGCAAGGAAAAGGAAGAGGGCGGGCAAGTGCCTGGCCGACGGGCATGAGCGTGTGGAGGTCCTTGGCGATCTTTTCGAGTTCGGGCGCGAACGACACGCAGTGCCCACAGTAGGGCGAGTAAAACTCAACCAGAATAGGGCCATCCCGCAGCAGCACGATCTGTGCGCGCATTATTTTTAGGTCTTTATATTTATCTTTCTGATTGATGGAGGCGGAAGTACGGATTCGAAATTGGTGTCTGTGAGGGCGATGAGATTAGTTCCGGCGTCAGAGGCGCTGACGCTTAGCACACAGGCCGTCACTGCCAACGCAAAGAAGACCAGTGCCCTATTCGCCATGTCGCCTCCGCTCGCAACGTGTAAAATTAGTACTACTTTTTAATTTTTCTTTTTGATTTAATTTTTCTTTTTAATTTTTCTTTTTGATTTTTCTTCAAATTCATGATTCTTCACACGCTGGGCAGCTCGGGCTCATCCTCGGGCGTGAGCACCAGGTCGAGCGTGCGGTCGTGAGGCAGCGTGGGGATGTCCTCCTCGAGCTGCTCCGTAAACCCGAGGCCGACTGTGCGGCACAGCCATCAGGAGAGAGAAACGGAGAGAATCAGATGCCTGGTGTGCACGCGACAAGCGAATGGCGTGAGGAAAGTGGAAGCAAAGGTGTAGTACTCAAGTGTGGTCGAGGCCGGGTGTGTTGCTCCGCTACGCGTTCAGCGTGAGCGATGTACCGGTCGTAGTAGCCCTTTCCTTTGCCCAGCCGTCGCCCGCTTCGAGAGAAGGCGAGTCCTGGCACAAGAATCAGGTCCAGCTTGCCTCCTTCCGTCGCTGGTTTGTTTTGGGGACAGCACGACACACGTGCAAGGAAGGCGTCGTTGGTCGTTTTGGCACAGGGAGTTAACGAATGTTGAAGCAGGTCAAAGTTGTACCTTCTGTTCGGTTCTTGATGCTCTCTGCTGGAGGTTCGAGGATGCCCCAGTTGTTATGGCATTCGAACGTGTTCAAGTCATCAAGCGAAGCCACGCTCAGCATCTTCATCTCGCCCGCTTCCGTGTGTGGCACGTAGCAGACCATGCCTGCAGCGAGTGAGGCCAGCAGCAACGTTATAAAGGCGAACGAGAAGCTGAGCTTGGGAAGGAGAAGCGAACCCGGTTGTGAGAGGAGATGCTCTACGATGGGCCTGGTGTCGATCTCGCCAGGCACGCTCAAATAAACGGCAACGTGCTTGCTTCTCTGGAAGAGAGGCAGGGCACGCAGCCGTTCCCACACGCGCTGAGCTACATGCGCATTGGTCAAGGAGCTTAAACGTGGGCAAGAGATTTCTGTTGAGGCGGACAGACTTACACTGGGCATGCTGCACTTCGGGGGCGATGGCGCCGAGGCGCTTGCGGAGGGTGCGACGCAAGCCTGACTTAAGATTTGCCACCTGCTCTACTGATAGCATGCTATTGCCCCAATGCTGGTGAGCCATTGTGGCGTTGGTTCGGTAGGCAGAGAAGAAGAATCAACCAGCACCCCCTTTTTCCTTTTTCCTTTGCTTTTTCACAGTCAAAGCAAAAAAGCAAAAGTATCACAGCAGGAGAGTACTGGCGTACATGTCTATGTCCTCATAAGGCCACACAAATCCCTGGTGGCCTCCTTCACTTCTGTCCACTGGAGGTCTTCATCTGTGCTGCACCTTCAATGTTCACCCGTTCCTCTCTGCTGTAGTTTGGGTAATGGCTGGTGCACAGGCTCATACTGCAAAGTCCCAAGGCTGCAATCTCAGCCACCAGGTTTCCTTCAGCATCCAGGGTGCAGCCTTTCAGAGGTGGTTTTAATGATAATGTCCATTAACCTCCTCTATTATTGAATGAGAGGGGAAAAATGACTGGAGTTTTGTGCACTCATTCCCACCAATGCTGTGCTATCTTAGTTGAGACAAAGTACAATTGTAATTTTCAGTTTGCTTGTAATTGTAAGTTTAAGTTTGCAATATATCAGGAAGGGGCAATGTATTTGTTTGTTAAGCACCTGCACTGATGCATGTGCAGGTGGTGTGTTTGCACCTGCTCCATTGTATGCATCCTTGCTGATGACATTGCACAAAAGGTTTTGACAGTGCACCACCTTCACCTCACACTGGGCTGCTGCTTGCCATACCACTGCATATGTGTATGCAATGCTCAAATTGCCATAAATTGGCCTGTGTACCCTTTTACTTAAGTGCCAACCTCTCCAACCAGTTCTCCAGGTTCTTGCTGGGGTCTGTCATGACTTCCCAGGAACAGCACCAACTTGTGACAGCTGGCTTGTGTGCCTGTGGTCCTTGCCCAGAGACAGACCTCTGAGGTGAATTCCTAGGCACTTGTCCTCTTGAACAATGGGAATGGCTGCGCCATCTATCTTCCACTCTTGCCTCCTCATCTCCACCCACCGCAATGATCCCAACAGAGTGTGAGGAAAAAAGTAACAATAACTCTTTTGACAATGTACTCTTTTTATACATAAATGGAAGAAAAACACACTGAGATATGTACAAGGCCTCAAAAAAAAAGCTTCAAATTCTGTACACTGAGGTAAAACAGTGTTGAAAATTTGATGTTTTGTACTTGGCACCACATGGCCAGGTCATCTGCAAACAGTAGGCCATCCTTCTTGCCCTCTCCAGTTTCATGCTGGTTTCTTGCATAGCGTCTGCCAGATTGGTGATGAATACATTGAAGAGTACTGGTGACATGCCCTCCCTGTCTTACTCCCCTCTGCAGTGTGAACAGGTCACCAAACAGCAAAGTGCCCAGCCTCACCCAACTCTACTCTCTCATCTTGCCCAGTTTCCACAGCATTGCTGTGTGTGGCACCTGTGTCATTGGAGATGTGTCAGCTGTTCTCCACACCTTGGGTATGACCCCTTCCTCCCAGCCATAGCTGGGGTCATGGCTGTGCCCTGTCTGGTCTAAAAAAGGCCTGAGTACTGCTTGGTCCAGAGGGCTGCTATCTCCATTGGGTTGCCCTACTGATTGGCTTACCATTATCACTCTTAACCCACTTTTCCCATGCCACCTGCCTTGCAGCCCAATGCTTTTAAGGTGCTCTGGGGTATTGATACCCCAGGGCTTGGCATTGAATGCTTTGGGCACTGTCTGTCTGGTCCTGCCCAAGTCCATACTCTGTAGCCAGCTTATTTGATGTCTCTGTAAACGCCTCTGCCATTGCCAGTGCGTCCTCCCATGTGCGTCCTCCCATTGCTGACAGTGGTCCCCAGTAGTTGGACTCAGATGACAGAGCCTCCCTGTGGTCCAGCACCCTCTCAGCATTGAGTTGCCTAGGCTTCTCTACTGGTCTGGGCATTGTACCACTTGAGTGGTTGGCCTTGACTTTGACATCAATAACCAGTGGTCTGAAATTGAGTATTGTCTCCTGACAACGCCTGGCAGGCAGTTGTCAATGTAGCTGTGTGATACCACGATGTGGTCAATGTCTAACCAGTTGCTTGTCCCAAAAATATCTTGTCAGACCCCGTTATTTTGCACCCTCAAGGGTCCCCCCCTTCTTGAGTTCCTTGGTTTTCATGCTCCAATCCCCAGTACCAGCAGAGGGTCTGCCCCTTTTTTCGCCCACTCCTTGACCCTGGGTCGCCCATTGTTCACTTTAGTAATCTTAATAATGGCCTCACTCAAATTGACTGGTAAGATCTTAGCCAAACACTCCCTCATCTGTGAGCAGTTCCATCCTGCAGCGCCCCACAAGCAGAATTTCACAGTCTCCTTCTCCCACTGGATTTCCTTGGCCCCCAACCTTGCCGTTTCATTTTTGGTATGATCTAGGCTTGTGAGAGGACTATCACTTGCTGCACGCCCTGTCTCACTAGTTTGTAGTGTCATATTTGGTAGTGCCCATGCTGTGAGGCTACTCTCACCCAACCAACATGTTTGGCATCATTAATTGTGTAGTACACTGAGACATCTATTCTGGGTTATGCCTGAGCAGCTTCCAGCCTATCTGAGTGCCTGGGGGACCTATATTTACCTTGAGTGCCAATCACTTGTTAGCTCTGCAGGTGTAGGTCTTTCTCTTTACAAAGTGTTTCAAGCAGCCTCTCCTCATATAAATATGGTTTCAGGACACCTGCTACCTTTGTATTATCTTCCAGCCAGAGTTCTCTTCACTGCAATCCCACTACACTCAAGTTCTTAAGGCCAGAGCAGCACTCTATTATGGATAACCAACTTCTGACAACCACTCAATGCCTATGACAACTAATCCCAGCCACACCACTTGGAGGCATTGTTGGATCACAGCCAGGTATGTGGGCCATCACCCACACACTGTGCCATGCTGAGGAATGCTTTGGCCATGGTGTTTGGTGTTGCTACTCCTTCCAGGTCCACCCCTTCCCCCCAGCCATAGCTAGGGTCATGGCTGTGTCCTGTCTGGTCCAAGAAAAGGCCTGCATTTAGTCCAGAGGGCTGCTATCTCCACCATACTCTGTAGCCAGCTTGTGTGAAGTCTCTGTGAAGGCTGCTGCCCTATCCTCTGTATCCTCCCATGTGGGTTCCTCCACCATTGCTGCCAGATGTGGTCAATATTAGACCAGCTGCTTGTCCAAAGAAATTGTCAGACCCTGTTATCTTGCACACCCCCACTCTTTGGCCCTGCCCTTTACTTCCCTGATGTGTACTCCCCTTCTGGTGTTGGTCCTGCCATTCCTGCTGGGTATGTAGATGCTGGCTGCTATGATTCTCTGCTTTGTGGCTGGGCCTACTAGTGATGCCCACACCATGTGGCTAGATGGCTTGCCAATCACAAATGCTGGGATCTTATTGTGGACTGCCAAGGCCACTCCCACATGCCCCCATTTCCCAGCTACTGCTGGGACAGAGAATATATTGTAGCCTGCCAGGTGCAGTGCCCACTGACCTCCTAGGACTCTGGTTTCTTGCAGTGCCACCACACTTACCCCATTCAGGGGAGCTGCATTGGCAATCAAAGGTCTCTTGCCAGTAGCCCCCTGTTCCATGTCCTGAAGCCCAGCCTTTGGGCAGAGTCTGTATGAGTGGATTGCCTCTCTGGTCCTGTCTGACTTGTCTTGTACGCTCTCTCTTAGAATACAGAGACCACCCCTACCCAGCCATACTCATGTGATGTGTGGCTGTTCCTGAACTTGCTCAATACCATTGGTGCCTGGTCCCCATCAACTATCACATCAAACCTGGGTCACCCTGTTCACCATTGTAATCTTAATAATGGCTTTGCTCAAATTGGCTAGCAAGATCTTGGCAACTACCTCATATGTGAACAGTTCCATTCTCCCCATAAACGAAACTTCACAGTCTCCTTCTCCTGGATTTCCTTGGGCAGGCCCCCTGACCTTGCCACTTCATAATGACACAAATTGTACTGCAGTGAGACCACTATGTTTTCAATGTCGGACCAGCTGCCATATCACTTATACAAAGGGGCAGCCCCCAAGCCAAGTCACAACAGGCAGTCATGTTTAGTGTCTATGGCCCCTTCTTTCCAATCTAATGTGGAGTGATAAGAAGGGGACATAGGCACTAAACATGAGGAGTGTTCATGAGGGAGTTCTTTCTTCTAAAACCTGCAATAAACACTATCAAGGCCGTTCTGGCCATAATGATCACAATGCCTACCCAAAGAGTGAAGTTAAGCTGCTCCACCAGCTTTTTTACTGGGGTGGGAGACCACCTGAACCCCGGACGCCTGCATGCGAAGTTTGAGCCATCTCTTCTTGACATAGACAGGCTCGGTGATCCCAGGAGTTTATTGCTGAGCAGTGAAGGGCTTCTCCTTCTTACGAGAAGGGACACACGTCCATGCCCTTCTTGACAGCAGGACGCTCGCTGATGGTAGCAATCCACCGGTCGATGTTGGGGAAGTCGCCCAGCTGCTTCTTCAGGTTGTAGAACCGGTCCACGCCCACTGCCCACGGGTAGATCGCCTTTCAAACGACGCAACAACGTCAGCAACCGAAAACATGAAGCCAGTGTGGAGGAGGCCGTGAGTTGGTGTGGTGTGTATGTACCATGTCGGCGATGGTGTAGTCGTCACCCACAACAAACTGGCGCCCCTCTAGCCGCTTCTCCAGCACTTGGAATAGTCGCTGGGACTCCTTGAAGTAGCGCTCTTTAGCGTAGGGCACGTCCTCCTTGGCATACTTGTGGAAGTGGCCCATTTGGCCCTACACACGTCCCAATGTACAGCATCACGTCAGAAGGGAGATCCCTGCTTGAGGGAGGTACGGCCATACCAGCATGGGTCCAAAGCCGCCCACCTGCCAGAAGAGCCACTCGAGCGTCTCGACGCGCTTGGTCGGGTCGGACGGCAGGAACTTGCCGCTCTTGTTGGCCAGGTGCAGCAGGATAGCTCCCGACTCGAACACGCCCACTGGCTGGCCGTTGGTGCCTCCGGTCTTGTCCACGATGGCTGGAATCTTGGAGTTGGGGTTGATGGCCACGAACCTACCGCGTACGAGTAGTGAGCCCACCGTGCAGCGGCATGTGACAGGTAATTGGTTGCGTGCGGTACCAGGGCTCGAACTGCACGTTCTTGCGGATGTCTACTGTGTGAGCATCGTAGGGGAGCCCCATCTCCTCGAGCGCAATGCCTGCGCGATGCTTCGTGGTTAGCAAGGCGTGGCACAGGGCGGTGCACTTGGTGGGCACCAAGAGAAGACAAGAGAGGGAATGAGCTTACTTATTTTCTGTCCATTGGGCGTGGCGAGGGAGTAAAGCTGGATATCAGCAGAACCAGTAGGTGTCTCGCTCGACATGTTGTAGTGTTGTAGTTGTTGTTGTGATGCCGTGTGTCTTGTTTTTGTGGGCCAGTCCAGTCGTCACAAAAAGATGTCGCCGCACATTGGTGAGGCCGATCGGCGACGAAATTCCGAGTCGGCGTTTGGGCAGCATCGGCGAGACGCGTCCGCTCCCTCGGTTAAACTGTGCGCTCGGGTCTGTGTCGCGGTTCGATCTGTAGTCTAAGCTCCTGAACTCGCAGCGCCGCTCCACAAGGTTGTGAGTGTGGCAACGAAAAGTATAGAACAAGAAGAGGGAGGCTGTCGTACGGCTTCGTCCTTGCACATGAATGTCCCGGGACCTGACGTCGAGACCACAGTTTTTCTACCCATTGCGCAACATTCACGCGATGAGACAGTTGCAGTCACGCTGAGTAGGGACAAACGTGTGTGGCCTGGCTTCAGGCTGCTGTTCAATTACATAGCACACAGTCGTGGAAGCCAGCTCGCCCAAGAGACCGTGTCCAGGCACGCAGGTGCCCTGAGAGCACTCCCTGGCGAGCACCTCGGTGGCGCTCGCGTAAGCCACCGTTTACGTGCCGCCGCAAGTCACTTCACGCGGGCTCAAAGTTTAAGCGGCAATCGCGCGCAGCCTCCCCTAAGTATGGCTCCAGGTGGGCTTCCGTACTTGTGCGATTTTGTGGCTAACTCCGTGTTACGCCCGGCCAGAAAATATATTAGCAAAAAGAAAAGACAGCTCTTTGATTGCTTGGGGATGGAGGGCAGATCGTCTGGAGGTACGATGGAGAAACTCTCTGCAGAAGACCTTCAAAAACGAGACACCCTGCTCGGGCAGCGTGGGGGAGGCAGCCCCGGGGGCGGCAGAAATTCGCCAACCCAATCGACGGTAGGTCGTGGAGGGCGAGCCAGGCGACCTCGTACCAAGAGCCAAGTGGACCACGTGCTCGGCACCGACACCATTGAAGAATGCGTAAGCCCCAACGTCCTGAAGTCAAGGGCCTTGACAGATGATTGATTGGGCCCCTTGTTGGGTTCCACGCAGATGGAAGAGTTGGATAGGGGGCTGGACCTCACGAACGATGAGTTTGACTTCGACGAGATTGAGGGTTTGCTTGCGTTCACCCCTCTTTGCCCTTTGCAAAATGGTGCCTCACGCGTGCTGTGTTGCTGTGTGCTGTGCACGCTGCCGCCCTTCTTCATGCTCTTGGCAGAGTTGATCGACAAGTTCCAGCAGGTACCGCATGGCTTGCCTCTCCACAGACCATCCTGTGCTGAATGAGAGGCTCTCGTGTTGGCACACACAGGATGAGCGGGTAAAGGAGGCGCTCAATCAAGGCGTCAATCTGCGCGAATACACCGCCCAGACCGAAGCCGAGCTCTACAAGACGGTGCCGTCTCACTGCCACTCTTGCACCACCGCGCCACAAGGGTAGTGGTCTGCTCACCGAGTAGGTGGGCCCACTCAGGAGCGAGAATCGGTGGAGGACTACATCTCCGAGTCCAAGAACTTCCTGACGCTCCTCTCGACGATCAGCACCTGCGACGAGGTGCTGCAAAGGTGTGCTTTACCCGAGCTTCGGGACGTCGTTCAACGACCGTGCCGTTGCCTTCTGCGTGCTGCGTTGTTCCAGCGCAAGTGGGTGAGCGTTTGCCAACCCTTCTCGTGTCTCGATTCTCCAGGATGGAGAGCATGCTGAGCGGGTTCCAGGCCGATCTGGGCAATATTTCGGAGGAGATCAAGTTCGTGTTTCCTCGCCAAGCCCATTCTTCATGTGACTTCCAAGGCTTCAGAAGCTGAAGACTGACCGCGTTCGTCATCACACAGATACTTGCAGGAGCAGTCCTCCTCCATGAGTGTAAAGCTACGAAACCGAAAGGTACAAATGCCAACAACAACAACAACAACAACAACAACAACAACAACAACAACAACAACAACAACAACGGCCCAATGTTGATGACGCTGCGGAATAGGCTGTCGAGACCAAGCTGTCAGCATTCATCGAGGACATCATGCTGCCCAAGAACCTGGTCAAGTGCGCACTCCTTGCCTGATTTTCCTTACATTTCAATTTAAATATGCGTTTTTTTGTTTTATTCTTTTAATATATTTCAACTCACTCCTTTGCTACCAGTAACATCTGTGCAACCGAAGTGAACGAAGCCTACATCGCCTACTTGACCAAGCTCAATGAGAAAATGGAGTACGCAGCGTCTGCCGACCACAACCAGGTGGTCGCCTTCAAGGAGATGTCGCCGCACCTCGAGAGCCTGAAGGTCAAGGTACGCGTCAAGCCCCACCCCCGCGCCGTTCTCGGAGCTGGCAGATCATCGCCCTCGGACCGCTGACGAGTTTTGCACTCGCTCTCCTCCTCTCAGGCCGTGGCTAAGATAAGAGACTTTCTGCTGCAACGAATCTACGCACTGCGCAAGCCAAACACGGTGAGTTTAGTGCGCATGTGCTTGTGCGTGCGTGTGCTTACTTTCCAATGTATTCCACTAGAATGTACAAATCATGCAGCAGAGCACGCTCGTCAAGTACAAATACCTCTTCCACTTCCTCGCCACCTACGCGCCCGACGTCGCCCTGGAGGTTCGCACACTTTTAGCAAGCAGAGCCCTCACGTCCGATGAACAGGTCTCATATGAGCTCGTGTGCGTGTACGTATGCGGCTGTGGCTTGGTGGTCACAGGTGAGCAGGAATTACGCCGACACGATGTCCAAGATCTTCACGGCCCACTTCAAGAACTACATTTTGGCCATCGCCAAGCTGGCGTACAGCACCGCCAAGAGGGGCGACCTCATCGGCGTCCCCGAAGAACAGCGCAAAGGTATGAATCAATTGTCCCATTATCTGAATATATTTTCCCTGAAGAACAAACAATTTTTGCTTGATTATTTAATCCAATTATTCAATCCAGCGTCGAGCAGCTGGCTGGGCTCCAGTACCAAGGTGGACCTCAAGCAGCAGGTTAACGTCTTTTCGTTGGGCGACCGAGCACAGATTCTCCAGCAGATCGACTCGCCCTCCATCGTATGCGCTCTGGCTGCTTGCATCACTCCCCTGCTACCGTATGGTGATTGCGTTTTTACTGAACTCCGCCTATCCTACGCCTGCAGGTGCCCCACGTCGCTCTGCAAACGAACCAGAAGATCATTTTCGAAGAGCTGTACCGCAGCTACCACCACTTGCTTCTCGACACTATCACCCACGAGTGCGGTAGGCGTTCCTTTCTTCTCGCACACGCGAACGTAGCGCCGTATTCGTCGAATCGCTCACAAATGTCGATACCGCGTGCGTTTCTGTGGTGACCCAGCCTTCCAATCGGATTTCTTTGGCAGCGCCCACTCGACCACCCCCGTGGCTCCTCCCTCGCTTCCGGCGTCGCTGGTGTCGCCCCACAACTCTGCTCGCGGGAGCTCGCCCGCCCCCGGTATGGCCCACGTTCGCGCCGATCACAACCTCCGACCTCTCGTCACCGTTTCGTATTCGTTTGCTCACGCATGCTTGCTCTCTCTTGTATTGCGTGTCTGCGACAATCAAGGCGTTCTGTCGAGGGAGGAGCTGTTTGACGAGATATTCGGGAAATCGTTGGCCCTGTTTTCCGAGCACCTCTCCGCTCACCTCATCACCTCCTTCGATGCTGTCGGCTGTGCGTCTTCCCCCCCTCTATTTTTTAACTTATTTTAATTATCTAGAGAATTACAAGCTATTGTAATCATATTTGTATGGTAGTCTCACGTTAGCTGTTAATTGTGTTTGCACGGGGGTCAGTGATGCTCATGATCAGGATGGCACATCAGTTCACCAACCTGATGTCAAAGAACAGGAAGCTCACCATCGCGGTACGGCGCACGCTTGCAACTGCACTCTGAGTTTACTCACTATTTTAATATATTTATACTGATTTTGAATATCTACAGTCTCTGGAGAAATACTTTGTGGGCAGTCGACTGCAGCTGCAGGAGCGACTAGCAGCCATCCTCGCCATGAACACCGAGAGCCTGGTACGCCCATTTTTCTATTTTCTGATTATTTTTATCATTATTGTGTTGTTTGTTTTGTATTTTTCAATGGGACTTCTTTCTCTTTGGCCAAGCTCACCGAGACTGATGGCTCCCTGTCGAATGACATACACAGATTGCTGCGCCCATCCCTCGCCTCAACGTCCAGACGACCAACCCGCACTACATCACGCTGCGTTTTGCGGAGTTCTCCGCTACAAGGTGCCGCGAGCCTGTTCTCATAGACGTTCCACGAATGGCCCCTTGACCATGCATCACGCCCGCTGTGCCCGGGCAGGTGTGTGATCTTTGACGGCGTGGAGGCCGAATGGTGGCAGATGGGCGGCGTGGCCGAGGCATGCGCAGCGCTCCGGCGGGCCATGGGCGATCTCCTGGTACGCGCCCAAACAAGAGGACAGCTTCGATTGGATCTTAACCGGGGTTCGTTCGTTCGTTCGCAGACGCGCATGGCCGCTCTGCACAGCTCGAAGAAGAACCAGACCGTGTTCCTCATCAACAACTACGACCTCATCCTCAAAGTTTTACATGAATTCAACATACAGTCCGAGGAAGTCATCAAGTTCTCTGCCTTGGTACCTTTCCTTTCTATTTTAATTACATTTTTACTATGATTCACAAATGCTGCATACATGTAACAATAACCTGACGATGGATGGGGTGTGACCAATGACCTGCAGTGCGATGAACAAATTGCTTCGTTCGTCGAGCAAGAGCTCACACACCACTACGGCCGCATGATCAAGTTCGTCAACACGGTCAAGGCCAAGCAAGCGCAGACCGCTTCGCCGCGCGAGCTCAACGTCGACAAAGGTACTGGCCATCCATATGCGGGAACACGCGCTTGCTCCAATCTCCCCTCCACGTGATCTGATCGATACGTTCCATTCGCGCAGACACGTGCGAGAAGTTGATCGAGGACTTCGGTGCCACGTGGAAGGCCGTGTTCGTCCAGCTGTCCGGTGAAGTCATGAATTTCTCCAACTTCATCAAGGGGTATTCTCGCTCCACCACCCACCATCAAACCTTTTGGTGTGAGCTGATTGGGGGCGACTACGTGTGCGTGTAGCGCTGAGATCCTGCGACGCGTGCTCATGGAGCTGGCGGTGCTGTACAAAAGCTTCTCGGATATCGTCAAGATCTATCACAAGGTTTGTGCATCACCTGGCCCGTCGGTCGCCCGTGTGTGTTGCTGGATCAGATTTATCACAGCTCGCTTTTCTTGTGTGTGCTGTGCAGGATCTGTCCAAGAACCTCGTGCCCGACCCGACGCTCACCTACGAGATCAAGAAGTACTCGAGAAACTTTGACTGAGCGCTCGCCGCCCGCTGAACGAGCCGCAAGCCAATGCGCAACGGGAGGAAGCGGTGGGGGAGAGCTCGATGAGAGACAAGAAGAAGGCATCTGTTTTTGTGCAAGGTCAACGCAATCGGTAGACCTCTCGCGAGAGAGGGATCATTACAACTCGCCTCCTTTTTCCCCTTCACTGGGAAGTGGAGGACTGAGTGGTCTCCGACTTGTTGATGTTGAAGAGGATGTCCTTCATGACCTGGGCCATGAGACCGTGCACCTGCTCGATCGTCGTTTTGGTCGAGTCCTTGGTGAGCTTGGCCAGCTGCGACTCCTCCTTCTTCTTCTCGGGCGCCAGGTAGCCGCCCATGCGCCCGCTGTGGGACAGCTGCGTCTCGGCCTGCTCCAGCTTCTCCGACAGATCGTGGATCGCTCCGGCAAAATAGTCTCGGTTCTAGTGACAGAGGCCTTTCAGTCTCTCCACACGCACAGCCCACGCCACACTTGCGCAAAAAGCAGAGAGCGAGAGAGGAGGAGGAGAAAGAGTGGCTTGGTTGGGGGGAAGGGCGTACGGCAAGGAGAGGCGAGGAGGAGAGGGTGTTGACCCAGTACTTGTTCCACAGGAGGTCGAGCAGCTGCGAGTCGAGCGACGACTTGAAGTAGGAAACCTCGAGCGGGTAGTATTGTTTACAGTGCACACCGAAATCCTCGATCTGCGTGCGGCGCACAGACACGACACGACCGGGTGAGCAACAACGCGACGTCTCTACCAATGGCTCTTTCTCTCTTTTGCTACCTCAAGGGGAGAAGGGTGTACGCACCTTAGAGATGGGGATGGTCTGATACTCGGAGGGGGCCTCGTCGGGGGCCTTGTAGTCCTCAGGGTAGGTCCTGAACGCGCCGAGCTCGACCTTGCCGGCCGAGATGGTGCGGGTGGGATCGATCTGTTGGGGAAAGGGCCTCTGAGTAAAACTAGACCATGTATGACGTGTGGCTACAGGAGAGGGAGAGGCAAAGACGCACGACGACGGCAAGCCAAGGCTCCTGGTACTGCTGGTTGAGCATCTGAGTGCCGACGTCGATACCAGAGAGCCAGCATCCGTAGCCCGGGTGACTGTGGTACCAGCCGATAGCGTTCTCCAAGCGGCCGGCCTGGCCGATGAGCTCGAGGTAGCTGACCATGTACTCGTAGGCCTCCACCTGCGCGTTGACTCGCGTCTCAGTGCCCTCTACCGGCAGGGCGAACGAGTCCATCACGATCATGGTATCGCCATCAATCTTGCCCTGCATCAAGCCCATCACTTCGAGCTTGCCGCCAGATCGCGCGTGCATCACCTTGACGCCATACGAGCGCAACGTCAAAAACGAGTCAGAGCGCTTGGCGAGTTTTTGCGGCGTACCATCTTCAGCAAAGCAACAGCAGAGATCTTGACCTTCTTGAAGTAGTTAGGGCTGCATAATTAATTAAATGAGTGCTGCACTATGGGCTGCAAGAGTGCAATGACAGGATGGTCTAGTGATTACGCTTGAGAGGGGGGGGGGGAGATATCTTACTCTTTCTGCCACAAACGCTGGCTCGTCCAGCCCTGGTGCTTCGCCTCATCATACTTGTAGATTTGGTCAGGGTCTTCGGTAACAATCTTGTTCTCAGCCTCGAATCGCTTCCTCGCATCGCCACTTGACAGCGCCATGATGGTTTGGTGTTGTGCAAGATATATCTAATTCTGGATTTGGCCTTCTTGTCTGATATTTTTGTTAACTGAAACGCATCTAAAACAAATTTAAAAATTGCCAGTTGTCAACCCCACTAAGAAACGCTCCCCAACAGAGACAGCAATCAAAGCATCACCATACATAGGCTTGAAACCTACAGCAATATATTGCAGTGTGATGACCTATTGTAAGTAAGATACACTGGGTTTTGTGACTGCAAAGCTTAGCTTCCTTATAATTCTGGATGCCTGATTAGGCTGATGAGTTGTCAGCCAGATGAGCACAGCCTTGCCACTGCCACCCCCCCAGTTGTAGACATGCTGGGATGTTGATAGTCAAAAGAATGAAAGGCTATGGGTGAACATTGTGCTGCTTTGCTTCAGCCATGCCTGTTATGTTGGTAGCTCTACTTTGTTTGAACAAGTGTGGTAGGTCACCCTCCCTTCCACACTTTAGTTGAAAAGACTTGGTCAGAACGTGCTTCCTTGGCAGCAGGCGCCGAAAGTCGCCCGATTCTTGGCATTAGCTGCGCGGTACCGACAGAGATGGTGACCCGGTGCTGCTGAATACCGTGCACCACACTGATTTCCTGTCGACGATAAACAAAAACAACCTCGAGGGCAACCAGGTACCACATTCTTGTCGGATCTCGAAGGCCCAACCCGCGTTTCCTCTTTCAACGGTATGCGAATGCACTTCGGTGGCTGCGTCAACTCGATTATAGCTTCCATTAATTTTAATGCTGAATTTCTAATTGATTTCTGATCGTTCTCAGGAAATGGCGGATCGATCGAAGAAGAAGGAAATGAAGAAAGGAAAGGACAAAAAGCAGGGCTCCGCCACCAAGCTCGGCCTTGTGTTCGGGCGGCGGTTGGAGGAAGTCATAGAAATGCAGAACAATGGCCTTTACGTTCCCAACATCGTGCGCGACACCATCACCTGGCTAGAAGCCAACGGAGGTCCGTTTTTTCTCATTTGTTTATTAAAACTAGATTTAATCCTGGTGACCCACACTTAGTTGCCAACACGCACCTTTCTCTCGCTTATCTCATCTTATCTCGCCCGCAGCCATAAACGAAGAGGGCCTCTTCCGCGTGCCTGGGCAAATGACCATCATCGAGAGCCTTAAGAAAGAATACGACACACGTACTGTTCCTCTGCCCGCTCATAGTGGCCCGGTATGCACACGTCCCTGCCCCTGACGCGCTCCTCCATCTCTCTCTCTCTCTCTCGTATCGGACGTGTGGTCTTCCAGGCGGCACGGGCACGCTGGCGGGCATCACCGACATTGCGTCCGTGGCCGGTCTTCTGAAGCTCTACCTGCGCGAGCTGCCCGAGCCTCTTCTCGTCTTCCGATTCTACTCCACCTTTGTCAAGATCGCAAGTTCGTCACGATCGCCACCTCGCCTTTCCTGCGGTGTCCGAGATGCACTGCTGATGCACTGCGGAAAACTTGTGCAGAGAACCCCGAGGCCGAGTCACGTCTCCGCAACCTGCGCATCCTGGTGAATGGCCTGCCCGAGGCCAACAAGGCGACCGTCTTCTATCTGCTGCGGTTCCTCGCCAAGGTCGTCGCCAACGAGAAGGTGAACAGGTACTATCGACCGTCTGCACGTTTTGTGCTCGTTCACAGATCGCATCCCTCACCATTGTGCGATTGTCACGTGTGTGTGTGTGTGTGTGTGTGTGTGTGTGTGTGTGTGTGTGTTGTGTCAATAATAGGATGTCGGCAGCCAACTTGGCGATGATCTTCTCGCCCAACCTTCTTCGAACAGAAAAGGAGGAGCTCTCGCAGATCATGATGGAAGCTGGCTATTTGACCAGCGTTGTCAAACTGATGATCGAAGAAATCGACTACATGACCAACGTACGCCAATCCATCTGCGGAGAGAAGGAGAGCGACTAGATTGGTTCCCATTGGTGGCTGACTGGGCATGTTGTTTGTTCAGAAAACCGACCAACCGGCAACCGTGAAGAAGTCAGGCTCGATGATCATTGCCAGGCCCGAGTTGGTACGAGATGCTAGCCATGCGCTGCGCCGTATCCATCCATTCATTCATATTGATATACGTATCTGCATGCACACTCTCCATTGCGCCTACGCGTCGCCTCCTGCTACGTATATCCATCCTATCCGCGGCTCTCCAGGATTCAAACACTCAAACCAGCGACACTGCTGACGCTGACGTGCGCCCTCTCTGCTCGCCCACGGCCTCTCTATAGCTGCTGCTGCTGCCCGGCGGGGTGTGGCTCTCGTCTGACATCTTTTATATCTATCATTGCCGCTGCGCCCGTTTGATTGGCGCGCACTGCAGATACCGTTGGATGAGATGAAGAGACGACTGTCGCTGCGAGGAAGCTCGGGCGAGATAAGAACGTTCCTCGATAGCCAAGCCGCGGAGCTGCAGAAGGAAGAGAAAGAGAAGAAAGAGAAGAAAGAGAAAGAGGAAAAGGAGAAGGAGAAGCTGGTGGGCGATGAGAGCGGCTCGCCGATCTCGGCCAGCGAGCAGAAGAGGAAGGAGCTGGAAGACATCAAACAAAAGGTCAAAGAGAAGGAGGATCTCCTGAAGCACCTAAAGGAGCAGCTGGACGAGGACAGCGACGAGGATGAAGATGATGGCGAGGGCAGCGAGGGCGAGGGCAAGAGCGACGGCGACGCCGACAGCAGAAAGGCCAAGACCAGCACCGACGAGGAGGCCGACAGCAAGGCCAAGAACGACGACGCCCACAGCAAGATCACTTCGTCCACGCTCGTACTCGACGAGTTTGGAAGCAAGTGAAGCCGGAGCCAATGGGGAGGGGGTTGGGATGGGTGGGACCTGTGGAGGAAAACCACCACTGCTGCGGAGGCGGTCAGCCGGTTAGAACGGGTGAATGACGACAGCAGTCAAGGGCGCAAAGCGTCCAGGAGGCGAGCAGGGACCGCTCCATCATCGTGGGCGATCATCCTGGCTCTTTCTGTCTCTTTCGTCGTGCTGCCTCTTTTGCGCACCATGCCACTCCGGTGGCTGTACTGTTAACCTGTATTTTTTACTTATTTTATTAAAAAAAAAAATTCACAAGGCTTTGCCGTGCATCTTTTCCTCTTTTTTCGTTCGGCCAAATTTTTTCCTTCTTCGGTCAACAACGACCGTGACTTTGACTGTGCCACGCGTCGTTATGCCACACGCCACGTCCGCTGAAGAAAATGTTGGAATATGGTGAAGCGACCCTGCCTATCAAAACATCAAAACTGTGAACTGTCCTGCCTTTGCTTATTCGCAAACAACCACGGACACGCAGACAGCACGAACAACAACCGTTATCGCAGAAATTCTCTATTCATGGCACTTAAGAGGATCAACATGGAGCTGAAGGAGGTGCACAGGGAGCCACCTCCGGGAGTGAGCGCTGGACCCGTGTCGGACGACAACATGTACCACTGGTCGGGCATGATCATGGGTCCCAACGACTCGCCGTACCAGGGCGGCGTGTTCTTCCTAGACATCCAGTTCCCGCCCGACTACCCCTTCAAGCCGCCCAAGGTCCGCTTCCTCACCAAAGGTACTAGACCTTCTTCTTCACCTTCTCTTGCTACTTTGTCCTTGCCTTAACAAGCCTTGCCGTAGTGTATCATCCCAACGTCAACTCGAACGGATCGATCTGCCTCGACATCCTGAGCAACAACTGGAGCCCCGCGCTGACCGTGACCAAGATGCTGCTCTCCATCCTCATCTTGCTGACCCACCCCAACCCGGACGATCCGCTGGTGAGCGACGTGGCCCATGTCTACAAGACCGATCGCGGCCGCTACGAGGCCACGGCTCGAGAATGGACTCGCCGCTACGCTATGTAGGAGGAAGCTTCGGCGAGCGCCTCTGGCCATTCACGCTCCCTGTGTCGTGTGACCAAGTGCTCGCCGAAGCTTCCTCCTGCTACTGCGCCCCTCCTGATTACCCCCTCTCCCCTCTCTTTGGTGTGCTGCTGAGGAAGATATGATTGTGTTTAATGAACACAACTACAACTATTAAAAGGCTTTTCCCCCTGCGCCTTGGTGACGGCGAGCTCGGCTCCAGCAGTCGCACGGAACGGTAGTGGGATGACTCGATGGGCCATCGCGATTGTAGGAGTTTTTCGCTCTCTTGGGTGGTCAGTACAGTGTTTACTGGTGTGAGGCAACGCTCATCAGACGAGATGGTACAGCGAAGATAATGGCCCCCGCAGCTCCGCGTGCGCGGCGGCGCGGTGTGGAATGATGTATGAACTTCAGAGCGGCAGCACGGTTCGAGCGGTGCCCATGAGGAACTGCTGACAGAAGGGAACGTATGAGGCTCCATACCTGGAGGGCGAACGGGTGAGCAGGCAATCGCAGACACGCAACAGCACAGAGAAGCGGCGTCCGCATACCAGAGGGCAGCGCAGAACTGGATGATGACCATGATCAACGTGAGGCCCGTGTTGTGCAACTGAAGTGAACAGTTGTCAGTCGGGCGAGGCAACGAATGATCCACAACGGTGGGTGGTACCGAGAGGGCAGCGTAGAGGGTGCCCCCCATGGCGCCAAAGTAGATGAGAGTGGACATGTAGCGGGTGGGCTGGAACATGGACTGGAGCTGCTTCCACGGACCCATCAAAAAGAACGTGCTGAACCCACCGGACGGCGTCGTGTGAGCAGCGATGTTGCGCGTCGACGATGACCTCCGTGGAGACGCGTACCTGCCAATGAGGAACAGAGACCCGACTGTGTAGAACTTGGCAAATGTTCGAGGCACAACCAGGAACCACGTGGACTTGACAGGCACAAGAATGGGTGAGCTTGCCGGTGGTAGACGCAGGAAGGGGTGGTGCGTCGCGTACGAGAAAACAAAAGACGATGCCAAAGGCCAAGCAGACAGCGAAAGCCAGGATGCGCTGGTGAAGAAGGAAGCCCACTTCAGTGCCACACTACACCATAAAATGATCATTGAGCACTACGTGCGTACCCTGTGGCCAAACGTGTCAGTAAGTCTTGCAAGCGTGAAAAATAAAAATAAATAAAAAACTGCTCACAGCGTACTTCTTCCAAGAGAGGGAGGTTGCAGAGTCAAGTTCCTCCAGGAGGGTAGGTGGGCGTGAGGGTGCCATCCCCAGCATGGACTTTGCAGAAGCCAACCCTGCACCGAGCGCCTCCATCTTGACAAGCACCAACAACAAAGAAATTAAAATAAAAGAACAGAGGAAACGAAGGCACACCAAAAAAGTCTGCGCCCGCTTTCAACACAAAAACACAACAACGCGTGAGCTAACATGCAGGCAGGAGGGCTAAGCGTCCTCATGGCGGTGGCGCTGGCGCTACTGGCCTTGGTGCACGTAGGCACTGGCTTTGCACTGGTGCCAGGCTCTGTTGCACCCTCGTTCTCGTTGCCCACTTTGGATGGGGGCACGCTGCACTTTCAACCCAAGGTCCAGCGCAAGGGGCCCTTGCTCTTCTACGCCTACAACTCACAGGATGCTTTCTCCAACGCCCTGTGGACCACCGACGCCTACCTCGACGACTTCATCTTAAACGCCACTCTAACTAGGTACACCTCCCAGTTAGTCACACTCCCACACTGGCGGTGGTTAGTGACTTGGCCACCAGTGAATACGTGTTCATGTCCTACTCGGAGGATGTGGCCGAGATGGAGGTCACGGTGATGCGCGCTCGTCTTCTCTCACGTATGAAGGCTCTAGCCTTCTCCACAGGTACTAAACCCACTCCTCATCTCGTTCTCAACCTTCCATGAGGTCACCAATCGTCTTTTATGGTGTGTGAATGCAGAGAGCATTCAACAGTGGCTAAGTAGGCTCCACTTTGTGACTCAGCCCGCGGGCAGTCTGGGCGGCAATGGTGTCTGGATATCCGACCTCCTCTCCCAGTGGAACAGCACCATCTACCAGCTCACAATCAATGTACGGCCCATTTGACCACTGTTTGAGCATGAGGTCTCACTTGAATCGACTTGCCCAGGTGAACGACTTCCCTTTCCAAGACAAAAGGCTCGATGCCAGATACGATTGGCTTCCCTATGTCTTTCTCACCTTCTCGAGTACGCGTCGCCTCCTCTCTCCCTCCACTATAGTGGGTAGAACAATCCTCACCGCCACGTGCCCACACCAGGCGACCAAGAACTGGAGATCGCCTATTTCGGTGATGGCTGCGGCGGTAAACCGGTGCAGAACGTGTCTGGTGCGACAGGGCAGCTCTTTTGCGCGCGATGTGTAGGCTGACTCGCGACCGCATACAGGCAAGCTGGCGCTGATCTCCCGCCACCCCTACGGGGCCGGCTGCGACTGGTTCACCAAAGTCAAGAATGCGCAGGAGGCCAACGCCACTGGCGTGGTCGTCTACAGCAACCCCGGCCAGCCGTTAGTCGATATGAACTGCCAGGGTATCGAACCGGCCACCCAGTCTCTCCTCTTTTCAATCGGTTGCTTATCATATTTCTCCTTGAGCGTAGGCGACGCCGAATGCAACACGCAGCTCAGCATACCTGGCACGATGATCACCTACCAAGCTGGTCTCTCCTTGCGCGCTCTTCTGGACGATCCCACGTGCGTTTTCCCACCAAGAAGCTATCGCACCGAGGCTGGAATTGACGTTTTCTATCTTGCAACGAGCAGTAACAAGGTTACGGTGAGCTTCACCAACGTAAGCGTGCCTGGATTCTACCTCGTGATTGACCAGCAAGCCCGCATTCAAGGTTCGGTCTACATGCAACCGCCCCGCTTGAATGTTGCGTAAATAGTCGCCAGAACCGGAAGCACTAATAACTACCTGTACAGAGCTTGGATGGCTCAAGATGCCCACGCTCATGCACTACGCGTGGGCTTCGCAGTGGTACGCCTACTACACTGACATGCTCGAACAGGTCGATTCGTACAACATCCACGTGCCGATCGCTCGCAACATCGTGCGCTAGCTCCTACTCCTCCTTTACAGCTACTTGTAGTGCCTGTCCTTTACAGCTCACTATGGTGCCTGCTTACTTGAACAAAGGTGAACAAAAACAAGCTCTACACCGCTCGCGTCGAGCTGCCCTCGCGCAACACGATCCTGCAAACGTGGAGGGACCTTACCTTGGACTTAGCCATGTCCTGCCTCGGCACCAGAGATGAAGACTGCCCCATATGGTGCCGTGTCCCTCGTTTTTTCTTTGAGCTGACCATCAAAGACCTGTTTCTGATGATTGTTAAATCATTTTCTGATTTTAATCATCATCGTCAGGGATCGTCTGTATTACATGCGCATGTGCTGCGACGGCAGTCCCGACTTCTTGTGCGAAAAAGAGCTGGGCAGGTACACCGTAACAAACTCGGCGACGTTGCGACTACGAAACCTTTCGTGACGCTCGCTTCATATGCATGTCGATGAAGGTGGATCACGCCCTTCCGGAGGCGAGTTGGCCGATGGCTCACCCGTACCGAGCCCCTCGTTGCTTTGCTGACTTATAGCCCGACCGCTGGCACGACTCCCTCCGCCCTTTCTGGCTGAGCCCTCGAGTCTCACTATTGCAATCACGGGCAGATTACGATAAGCCCTACCATTGCAACTTCACCTTCGGGACGGGCACTGACGAGCCGTGGGTGTCCACCATCAACCTGCTGGCCAAGTCATCAACGAAGCAGAGGGAACCACAGCCCGCCGATATGTCAGCCCTATCCAAGCTGGTGACGCTCGGCCAACCTGCGCCTGTGCTGAGCCTCTCACAGCCGGAGATGCTGCGATCTATTGCGCCACGACAGATCCAGTACCTTTACTCGGGCGGGCCCTGGAACGCCAACTACACCTACTACCCGGTCAAGTTTCAGCTGCCCAACAACACCGCAAAGACGGAGCTCGTGACCATCATCACCGGCCATGGTAAGCAGTAATCACGCTTCTTCCGCACGCTCGCACATTCCTGTGTCTCACGCCATACGGACAGGAAGCGACGCGGACGGATGTGGTGAGTTCTGTAACATCGTCCACACGTTCGTGGTGAACGGCAAGTACCGCCACTCGCAGAGCAACCCGCAAGCCGCGACGCCTCTCGGCTGCGCCAACGAGGTGCGCCTTCTGTCGTTGCCGGTCTCCACCCCGAACCTGTGCTCAGCCTCACTCCCTGCGCCCAGGTGCGCGCGGGTTCGATTCCTAACGAACATGGCACTTGGCTGTACGGACGCGGAGGTACGCCTGGCGTCCTATGTACCCATCTGGGGTGAAGAAGGTTGACCAGCTCCCCCAACGTGGCGCACGTGCTTGCCCCAGGTTGGTGTGATGGAATGGACGTGAAGCCCTACGTGAAGGACATCACTTCCGAGCTTGTACCAGGCGCCAATCAGATCAGCTACCACGCCACCTTCGATGGTCGGCCGCCACACCAGAACGGAGGCTACATCGTCATGTCGTCCTATCTCGTCTTCTGGTCTTGAGGATTTTCCTTTTTGGTTACGTAATAAAGTCGTTGGTTGGGGCCAACTTCCTATCACGCCGATATCTTTATCATTTTTTTGTTTTTTTTTTTAACAATGCAAGTACCAGGTGCGCTGGTGCTACTCCTTGTGGCCACTCTCGTGGCGTGCACAGGCGCCTGTGCTCGAACAGGTTTGAACTTCGAGCTTCGTAGATTTCTTTAATCCAAAACAGCCAGCTCACTGTGTCGCCGCCTCCAAGTGGAAACCGAGTGCGGACCGGTGCAGGGGTTGACGCAGGAGGACCGCGGGGTCGTCTCCTACCTGGGTATCCCCTATGCCCAACCGCCTGTCAAGAATCTGCGCTGGCAGCCCACCAAGCCACTCTCGCGCGACCTGGGGTACCCACTTCCTCCTTACACCGCACACGCACACTAGGGCTCTCTCTCTCTCTCTCTCTCACACACACACACACACACACACACGCACGCACGCACTCGCACACACAGGTGCTGGAAGGGGGTAAAATTGGCGTCGACCTTTGGGAAAGCATGCCCGCAGCAGTGGATGCCCGCATCGGCGATGAGCGAGGACTGCTTGTTCCTGAACGTGTGGACCCCGCGCAATGCGAGCCGCAATGAAATGCTGCCCGTGATGGTCTTCTTCCACGGCGGAAGCTACGTCATGGGCAGCGGCCAATTCGATGGTGCCCGCTTCGTCAACAAGTCTGCTGGCCAGGTACAAGGCGACTCGTGCTGTGCTGTGCTGTGCTGTGCTGTGCCGTGTGAGGCTGATGTGTATGGCGGGGCATGCTAAGGCGATTCTGGTGTCGGTCAACTACCGTCTGAATGGATTCGGGTTCATGGCCCTCAACGAACTCTCGAAGCACGACGCCCGAGGCGTCTCCGGCAACTACGGCGTCACCGACATGATCGCCTCTCTCGAGGTAGGGCAAACGCTGACGATTATGAATACTGCGCCATCAACACGCGCACTCACGCGCGAACAATGGCTGCGCGCAGTGGGTGAGAACGAACATTGCCGGGTTTGGAGGTGATCCCAATCTGGTGACCATCTTTGGCCAGTCGTCCGGCGGTACTGCCGTGCTCATGCTGCTCACCGCGCCCGCTGCCAAGGGGCTCTTCCATCGCGCCATCCTCGAGGTGCTCCACCCGCCCCCGCCTGCTCCCTTCGCTTCTCCTCGCAACAGCGCGGGAATCTTCCCTCAACGCCCCAACTCCTACCACACCCAACAGAGCGCATCCACACGTGTAGATATGCCGTTGGAGGACGCCAACCTCCAGAACAGGTAACCATCAGCAACCTTACCTCCTTCCTGCGAGTGGATTGTCATTGAAGCAAACGTTCCTGCAGAGTGTTTGTCAAGAATGCCAACTGCGACAAGGCGGCCGACGTGTACAGCTGCCTCCTGTCGCTTTCCACCGATCAGGTTCTCCAGGCCATACCCTGGTACAAGCCTGATCGCCTCGTCAAGAGCAGTTTGCGCAAACGCTGATGCCCAAACTTCTTTGTCTCATCAACGCACGCGCACTCTTAGGGATGAATATCCGTACTACAATCACCCTACCGACATGGACATTCCTATCTTCGAAAAGGGACCGGGAGCCATGCTGGGCATTGTCGATGGCGTCACCATTCCTCTACCTGCCAACCGTACGGTTCTTGACCATCACCGGCTAAGCTGAATTTTATTTAAATAATAAGGAAATTTATATTATATTTTTATATGCTATATGATTCCTTTATTATATCCTATTGCGCAACAGAGGCCCTGATGGCGGGTCTGTTCAACGACGTGCCAACCATCATCGGCACCAACGAGCAGGAGCTCGACTTCGCTCCGGCGGCTCACCTCGAGAACTACACCATTCCTCAGTACGAGGACTACATCAGGAAGAGGTAGACCGTAGTGCCCGGTATCTTCGTCGTTCCACGAGCGCCGAATTGCTGACGGCAGTGTTGCGTTGCAGGTTTGCTGCGTGGGGCCCAGACTTTGGCGACCGCGTGCTCAACAAGTACAACGTAGTCAAGGCCTACGGCAGCCTCCCGCAAAAGGCCTACGAATCCATCGGCGCCGATCTCCATGCTACCTGCGGCCAGCTTCTGCTCGCTAAGGCTGTACGTCACACGTTAACCACCCATATGCCACGCTGCACCCACCATCGTGCAGTAATGCGCGCACAGACGCGCGCTAGCGGTCGCTAATTGCTGTTCCGCATAGGCGGGCATTGGGTTCAAATCGCCGGTGTTCCACTACTCCTTCGGCCAAGGCCCCTCCCATCCGTTCTGCCTCTCCCCGGACTGGTGCGCCAAGTACGCGCTCCACGCGCTCGAGATGGTACGCCCGTGATGGTGCTCAGCCCTCACGTGATGCTCTGGACCGCTCATAACCGCTTTGCACGCATCCATGGGAGCAGTTCATGCTGTTTGACGACTACTCGACGTACATGCCCACCAACTACACGCCCAACGCTGTGGACGACGAGATGGGCAATATCATGCGACACTTTTGGCTCTACTTTGCCAGGCATGGCGACACGCCCGCCAGTACGCCCTTCCGCTGTGTCGTCGGTAACATGCCTGGGTGGCTGGACACTCATGTGCGCACCTATTGCACATCAGATGATGGCCTCGCCAAGTGGTGGCCCATCAACGGAAACAACGTTCGCTGGCCCGAGGACTACAACACGTACCGGCTCACTGTCAAGCCCACGGTATGCTACGGTGCCTCCTATTTGCGCTCGGTCTTCGTCTGTGGTTGGCATCTGATATGCTTCTTGTAGGCCCATCGAGGCTGGAAGAGAGACGAGTGCGAGTTCTGGAACGCCAACGGCTTCTACGCCTTCAACTGGAACAGCTGAGCCCACAATCAGCCTCTTGAGTGCATTTTGGCTGTATTGTCAACAAGTTGACTTGTTCTTGGTCAGACCAAGCATGGGCGCCTCTCCCTGCTCTTGTCCGCTGTCCTGTTCTTGCATACCAAACATTTTCTGCTGTGAGTTGTTCTGCAGCTCTACAAGGTGCGGCCTCTGCCTAACCTCTGGGTACAAGCCAGCCATGGAAAGAAGGCGAAGCGAAGATGAGGATAATCTCCAGCTCTCGCCCCACTTTTCCATAAACTTCGAGGATGAGCTCAATCTCCCACAGGATGAAATTCCAACTAGCCATCCATCATTAGCAAATGCCGTGGTCTTGGAAGAAGATGGCGGCCGAAGAAGCACGGACACACCACCACCACCGCCACCACTACTATACACACCGTCACTGCCGCTTCTTCTAGCCAAGTACGTGCTGCGGATCACGCTGGACCAGTGCAAGGCGGTGGCGCCCGTATCGCTCTACCTCTTCTTCTTCCTCCTGGTCGTGCTCCGCTTGCCCGAGGGCTCTGAGGAGCCGCCCTACCTCACCATCGCCGGCGGCCTGGTCGTGCTGACGGCCGGCTTGGTGCTGTTCCTCGAGGGCCTGCAGTGGGGCCTCATGCCGCTGGGCCACGCCATCGGGCTCAACCTGCCGCTCCAGCTGCGCGCCTCGTTGGTGCTGGCCATCTGCTTTCTCCTCGGCGTGGGCGTCACCATCGCCGAGCCCGCCATCTCCGCTCTACAGGCCATAGGTATCCGTGTCCTTTCATGCTCTCTCTTGGCAGCTCTTGCACGCGCACACACTCAACGCACAACACACACGCCCCTACACGCATCATGCCATAGGTTCGCTGGTAGAGGTCGAACGCGCGGCGTACCTCTACGCCGTGCTCAACGAATACTCTCTCTTTCTGATCTTCTCTGTTGCCATCGGCGTGGTGCGTATGGATATGGCTTGCTTGACGCGCGGTGTGAAGCACCTTCTCACATGAGCTTTGGGGACGTGGTCTACCGCACATAGGGTTTTGCCGCTTCTCTGGGTGTGCTTCGATTCTACCGCGGGTGGCGAATGAAGCCCATCATCCTCATCACCCTCGTGCCCACCATTTGTACGACCCCATCCCACCTCCCTTTCACATGTGGCCTGCCCACTGATTGCCACCATCGAATTCATCGCCCACGACGACAACAGTGCTCAGCATCGTGCTCCATTTCAACGGCGAGCTGCGACCGCTCATCGGCCTCGCTTGGGACTGCGGCGCCATCACCACCGGACCAGGTCTCGCCTTGGCCGCTCGCCTCGCCCCCACCAATATCGATATTGGTGATCTTGCAACACGCGCGGGTCTCTCACTCTCTCCATGGCGCGCTCCGTGTGTGTGTGTGTGTGTGTGTGTGTGTGTGTGTGTGTGTGTGTGTGTGTGTGTGTGTGTGTGTTGTAGTCACGGTGCCCATCGTGCTGGCCGTGGGCATCGGCGTCGCGTCAGCTAAGTCCGTATTCGTGGGCGAACCGGCGGCGGCCACCATAGGTAAGCTTCTTTCGCCCGTCAGTTTATCGAATGGCCATGGCGTTGAGTAGAACGCTTTGCCGCGACCGCAGAGGACGGCCATGTGGGCGACCGCCAAGCGGACGACAAGCCCGACGACAGCGGCGACATGGGCGGATTCGGCATCGTCACCCTGGCGTCGCTCATGCCCGTCATCACCGTACAGATCCTGGGCATCCTGGTCTACGCCTTTGTTGACAAAGCCGACATCGAGAGCTACGCACTTCTACACGACGACGTCGAAGCCACCCAATCGTGGTAAGCCGCCGCTCTCTCCCTCCCATTCCGCGCACTTGTCGGCTTACTCGAGCTTGCGGGCAAAAGGTACGACAAGACGCCACAGCACGAGGTCATTTTGTCGGTGCGCGCGTTGGTCCCGCTGCTGGTGTTCCTGGTCATCATCCTCAAGCTGGTGCTCAAGCAGCCCTTCCCGCACGTCGCGCTTGTTGACATCCTCTTCGACCGTCACCACGACCACAACGCCCAAGCGACGACGACGGTGCCGATGACTGTCATCGGCGTCGAGGGAGAAGGCGAGAACGGCGCAGCAGGAAAGCGGGAGAAGCCAAAGAAGCGAAGGAAGAGGGGTCCCTCGTTCTCGCGCTTCAAGTATCACCAAGCCGACGGGGGCTGCGACGACGACGACCTGGAAATGGTCGACTTTGACGTGCACACCAGCGGCGAGAGCGCGGGCTCGCGCAAATCGGCCAACGTAGGCGACGATACTGAGGGCGACAGCGACGATCGCTCGGATGATGAGGCCAAGGAGAAGAAGTCCGTCAAGGAAGAGGACCCCGAGAAGGGCAAGTGCATGGACGAGGCCGAGGCCGAGGCCGACGAAGAAGAAGTGTCGAAGAAGGGCCACGTCATGGAACCCGCCGTGGGGCTGGCCGCGAACGCAGCCATGAATTGGATCTTCCCTTACCTGCTGTTGGCTCTGCTAGGCCTCATGCTGTTCAACATTGGCCTCACCAAAGGTACCTCACCTGCAGCACAAGTTGTAGTCATCGCCGCTGATATCTGACCACACACACACACACACACACACACACACACACACACACACACACACACACACACACAGGGCTAACATTGCTTGGAAGCGAGACGGGATACTTGACCCCGCTTACCTTCATGCCTCTGCCCAAGGAGCATTCGCATCACGCCTCGAACAACAGGACCATTGCTGCCGATGATGGCAGTGCTGGCAGCAACGACGACCTCATGCAACCCCTCTATCCCTACGCTCTGGGTCTCTTCATCGCCCTCGCCTTTTCCTTCGTTCTCGGTTTCGGCGCCACATTTGCCGAACCTGCCCTCCGAGGTACACACTTGCCACCACAACACACACACACACACACACACACACACACACACAGTTCTTGTATGTATTAACAAAGGCCACACAGTCCTGGGCAAGCAGGCAGAGCGGCTGTCGCAGGGTCGGATGCGGGCGGGAGTGCTGATTTACTCGGTGTGCGTGGGCGTGGGCGCCGGGATCACGCTGGGCATCATCAAGATCACCTTCCACATCCCGCTGCTGTACCTCATCCTGCCGGCCTACTCCTTCACCGTGCTCCTCACTCTCCTGTCGCCCGACGAGTTTGTCAACGTCGCATGGGATTGCGGCGGTGTCACCACGGGTACCACTCCGCGCCTGCGCGTGTTGCCACTACGTGTTTAACTCGGCGTGTTGGTTGGTCATGGTCAAGGTCCGGTCACCGTTCCGCTCGTGTTGGCGCTCGGTCTGGCGTTCGGCAACGCCGTCGACGCAAACGAAGGCAAGGCTCCCAGGTTCCTCTTTTTTGGCCATGACACCAACCCACAATGGCCTCCGCGTGCAGGTTTTGGCATCTTGACGATGGCGTCGGTGGGACCGATCGCTGCCGTGCTGGCGGTTGGTCTGCTGCTCACCACCTGCGCGGAGCCCCTGCAGGTCCCCTGCCCTTGCATTGCCTTATCTCGTCGATGAACCCTGACGCTCTTTCCTCTTCCAGCGAATCAAAGACAGGCTGGGCGGCTGCAGACTGTGCTGATGAGAGCTGGGGATGGGTGCAGCACGTGCCGCTGTGCCTTTGATGCTAAACGGCGCAATGCTACATCTTGACAACTGTTTCAAACAAAAAAAACCAGAATATCTTCCAACAGCGGACATGTTAGTGTTCGGCCCATGCACAGAGGGCAAGACGCGTCCAAACCCAGTCGCCACGCCTTCTCCGTCGTCGTCAAGCGTTCCTCTTTCCCTGGTGTTGCCGAAACGTGAGCCTCGGCTGAACAGAAGAAAGGCGATTGGCTGCTCCCGCGAATACAGGCCTTGACCGACTTGCCCGCAGCTGCCCGATAGACGAACACCAAGATGGGCCGAAGGAAGAAGGGCGGGCTGGGCTCGGCCAAGCCTACGCAGGCCGATGCAAGCGAGGAGGCCGAGTGGGTGCTCGTCCCCGCCGGCAGCACGACGAATAAATCGAATCAGCAATATAATCAGATTGGTGACAGCAGCAACGGCGAATCTTCCAGTCCATCTGCCGAGCCGATGGATGCCACCGGCGCGAAGAAGAAAAGGAAGCGTCGTGCCAAAGCCAGCAGCGATTCTTCGGAGGCCAGCGACAAATCGAAGGACGATTCTGACAACCGCAGCACCCGCCCGACTGAGGATGCTTCTTCTTCTGTGAATACGAACCAGGCCAGCGAGCTAAAGGGGGCACCCGCGCCTGACGACGGCGCTGCCAAGCAATCGCAACAGCAACAGCAGAAGAAGCGCAAGCGTAGGAAGGCCGGAGGCGGCCTTCGCTGCTGCAGCTTCAGGTACCTCGACCCCTTCTCGCCCCAATGTCTCTGCTTGCGTGCGGCATGCTGGGTTGAGGCTCTCTCTTGAGCGTCACGCGGTTCGGTTCATGTTGTAACCGTTCACAAGAGAACGTGCGTTGACGTGCGTTGTGGTGATGCAACCGGCGTAGTAACAGGAAGTTCCTTACGGTGTTCCTCCTGGGCGCACTCACGGCCCTGTGCGTGTGGCTCTACATCGACCTCATCATCGTGGCCGAGGAGGCCTCCAAGATCCGTCCCTTCACCGAGCGCGCCGCTCACGTTGCCGCTGTACGCAAGACCCTTGTGTTGTGTGTTGTGAGCTACTAAACGAGTGCTATTCGATGTGATAGGAGGCGCATCACAAGGCGGCCGAGGTAGCGATGGTTCGTATCTCTTCGCTCTTGATCAGGAGCCCACAACGCCGAACCACACTGCTGACTTTCTCCTCTCTTGCTTTCTTTCAATCCGTCCACAGAAAGCGCAGCGCAAAGCTGCGCAGGCAGCCGAGGTAACCTTCACCTTCTCTCATATTCGACCCTCCTCCAACACAGCATTCTCACCACTCTCACTGGTCCAGGAATTGCAACATAGTCTGGACGACATCTCCGCTTACATGGAAGGAATGCTCTTTGACAACAAGTACGCGCATCAGGGAGTGTGAGAGAGCGCGCGGCCTGCCGCCACCGTCTGACAATTGCGCTCGCGCGTGCGCTCTACTACAGGACCACAATAGATCCGACGCGGCCAGGCCTCAGCGCGAAGGACGAGATGTCGCCTCACTTCCCGGTGCTCATGATTCCTGGGGTCGTCAGCACAGGTGCAGCACCCACGCTTGCATGTGCTCGTGCGAACGTGATACTCACAAATTGTTGTTGTTGTGTGTTCAGGTCTCGAGATCTGGAACGGGAGACCGTGTGCGCTGTGCGTTGCTTCTTCTGAAGACTCAGTTTCGGTGTATGAAATTGGACGAGTCGTGTGTTGCTGACGAGCTTGACACACACAGGAAACACTTCCGCATGCGCATATGGGGAACGGTGACCATGATGCAGAAACTGCTTCTCGATAAGCAGTGCTGGCTCGACCACGTCATGCTTGACAAGTATTTTCATCTACACGCCCCCTCAACCTGCGCACCACGCACCACGCACCACACCACACACCACCACCCACACCACACACCACACACTACACGTGTGTTAACGTGAAATATACGAACAGGGAGACTGGGCTTGACCCCGAGGGCATCAAGCTGCGAGCAGCGTCGGGCCTCGAAGCAGCCGACTACCTCTTTCCGGGCTACTGGGTGTGGGGCAAGCTCATCCAAAACTTTGCCGGTGCGCCCCGCCTATACGACCAGTAGCCTCCGAACAGAATGTGACATGGTTTGTTGTGTGCGTGCGGCGCGATCAGACATTGGCTACGACAGCAACAACCTGTTCATGGCCGCCTATGATTGGCGTCTGTCGTTCAAGGGCCTACAGCAGCGAGACCATTACTTCACCAAGCTCAAGCACATGATCGAGCTGGCCTACGACACCAACCACAACCGCAAGGTGGTCCTGCTGACCCACAGCATGGGTTCCAACGTGTTCCTCTACTTCCTCAACTGGGTCCAGGCCGACCCGGCCACCAACAACGGCGACGGAGGTATCCATGCCCTGCGCGTGTGCGGGCGCGTGTGCGTGTGTGGATGACCAACGAGGTTCGATACTGATGACGTCATGGTCGGTCAGGTGGTGAGACCAGCGAATGGGTCGACAAGCACATCGAATCGTGGGTCAACATCGCGGGTCCCATGTTGGGCGTGCCCAAGGCGTTGGCTTCCCTCGCCAGCGGGGAGATGCGCGACACTGCTCAGCTCGGAGGTACGCACGTCTTTGCTCGTTCGATTCAAATGATAAATTATTGCATTAATCGCTCAATTACTGACTTCATTTTATTTTATTTTATTTTATTTTATTTTAATTCCATTTATAATACAGCGCTTGAGACCTACGTGATGGAGAATTTCTTCTCTCGTCGCCAACGCGCCGAGATGCTGCGCTCGTGGGGCAGTATAGCGTCGATGCTGCCCAAGGGCGGCGACTACATCTGGGGCAACTCCACCTTCGCGCCCGACGGCGTGATCGTCAAGGGCAACATGATCTCCTTCGAGCCCGACGAGCGCGAGGAGACCATCGAAGACGAGGCCCTGCGCGCCGAGCTTGACCGGGAGGAATCGGTCGACACCAAGCCCACGGTCGCCAGCGGCGGAGGCTCGCTGGGCATCGTGGGCGCCGAGGCCGTGCCGGTCCGCGAGCTCGACCCGGCCGTGGTCGACCCGCTGACCGTCGACGCAGCGCTGGCCAATGCGTCGACGACGACAGAGACGGCGACCACCACCGCCAAGAGCGCAGCAGGCGACGCAGCTGCCGAAAGCGGCGTGAGCGTGGAGGAAGTGATGAGGAAGAAGCTCAAGAAGATGAAGAGCATGATGATGAAGAGGCTCAAGAAGGATAAGGCCTCGCCGTCGCCCGCCCCGCACGCCCTGGTGCGCAACGTCACCATGGGCGAGGCCATCGAGTGGATGATCAAGGTCGCCGACGACCCGCACTTTGAGCGTTACATCAGGTAGCACACGCACACGCACACGCACACGCACACGGAACTGAAGATGTGGTGAACAAAACGTCTACAGGTCGGTGTACAGCTATGGAGCGGAGACGGACGGGCGTAACCTGATCGGGCAGCGCGAGGCCAAGTACTGGAGCAACCCGCTCGAGTCGCTGTTGCCCAACGCGCCCAACATGAAGATCTACTGCCTCTACGGCGTGGGCAAGGGAGCGGAGCGGGCCTACGTGTACAGGCACACCGACCTCGCCGACGAGCTCCAGCAGACGGTCAAGGAGCAGGAGGTGGGCGGCCTCGTCCGCGATCTCGAGGGCGAAGACGAGGTCAAGGCCGGCGAGGCCGCTGGACAGGACATCATCGAGGAAGAGGAGCACGACGTGCCCTTCCGCATCAGTGCGTGCTCCCCCTCCCTCTGCTGGGTGACGTCGCGTGGGCTCACGAGCGCGTGCTGCGTCGTGCAGACAACGAGGTCAACGATCCCGAGCATGACCTCGTGTCCGGCGTTCAAGACTCGGAAGGCGATGGCACCGTACCGCTCATGTCCCTCGGTACATGTTTACGCTTTACGCGACACACGACACGACAGGCGACACACGACGACACGTTGCTCACGCTTTTTCTCGACCGACGACTGTAGGGTACATGTGCGTGGAGGGGTGGAAGCGCGAGGACTACCCCTACAACCCTGCCGGGATCAAGGTGCTCACGCGCGAGTACCCGCATCAGCCTTCCTCCGTGTTCGCCGACATCAGGTACCCTATGCGCGCTCCCCATTGTGTCGGCAAGTGTGAGCGTAAATTGACGACGTTTTGCGGTCGCTGCGACAGAGGCGGTCCTGGCACGGGCGACCACGTCGACATTCTGGGCAACTACGAGTTGACCATCGACATCATGCGCCTCGTGTCGAACCAGGCACAGAAGTAACATCAACCCCCTTTTCGCTCTTCTGATGTGAGTTTTTTTATTTGTTTATTTTTTGACTCCCTATTCGTCCGTGCGCGTTCACGAGCAGGGTAGAGGAGAGGATTGTCTCGCCCATCAAGGAGTACGCTCGGGGAGTGGACCTCAGATACGCCAGTCCTGCGCCCCAAGAGGCCTAAGCCACTACGTTCGAAGCACCACCCTTTTTTGTTTTTTTGTTTTTCCCCCCCCCCAATTTTTTGATATTTTTTACAAGGCGCCTCTTGTCCTTCTACCACTAGCGCCCCTCCTCATTTGGTATCTCGGCAGTCACAGCTGCTTGCTTGCCTTTGGACTTTGGCTTCCTCCGTTTTTGGTGTCGCACTTCCACCCAAGGTTCCTCCTCTTCCTTCTCTTCCTTCTCTTCATCCTCTTCCTCCTCCGCTCGGTTGGCATCTTTTGCTTCGGCTTCGGCGTCGCTCTCTTCCCCCGCGCCCGGTCCTTGAGTGGGTGGTGCCTTGTCCTTCTCGTCCGCCGCCGTGGTGCGGATCGGCACGCCCCAATCACACGGCATGGTCCGCGCGTACTGCTGCTTGAGCGCATCGAACGTGGCCTCGGCCACGTTGATCTCCGAATCGCGCGAGCCGGTCGCCTGCCCGAGAGAAGGGCCTCAGCAGTTCTGCGCGTGTGCGCGCACCGAGAGGGAGAGCAGCAGGGGAGGGAGGGGAGTACGTGAAAGTGAACGTCACGAATGCCAGCGTAGTCGAGGATGGCGGCCACGGCTCGGCTGACGTTATGGAGACCGGTCCCAGGAGGCGCCGGTTGCAGGCGGACGGTGGTGCCGCCCCTCTTTCCCGTGGTCTTGCAGAGAACAATTCGTCACGCGACCAGGTTGGTTGGTGAGCACAAGAGCACACGAGCCGTGGCTTCTAGTGCTGTGCGGAGGACCCGCCTTACCTTGTACGCGACTGTGTGAGGTCTGCCTGTGCGCCCAAGATAGTAGCCCTTGCGCACGGGTGCCACCGTCATGTTGGCGTTGCTTATCGCTTCTGCACGGACAATATGTTACCGTGCAATATGTCGGCCCATCGATGAGCTTCCGTGGCCATCGCCCCACAACCACAACCACAACCACAACCACAACCACAACCACAACCACAACCACAACCACAACCACATACTCCGTATGGCTGTCGCCACGTCACTGCCGCTGCCCACGCCTAACCCAACCTGGTGGGCTTTGTCGCCAACAATCACCATCGCGCTGCTCAGGCAGGCCTCTCATCGGTCAGTTGGCACAGCTTTGGCAGCTTGTGGTGTACAGCGGTACCGATAGGAGGTCGTGGTCGATGACAAGGTGCGTCCCGTGACTGGGTTGTGCTGTCGCTCCACCACCAAAATCTGCACAAATCTTTGGTTGTTGATTCGTTTGTTTCCACGGTGTGGTTTTGATTAGTACCTTGTCGTTTGCGTGGCAGAAATGAGGAAAGACCCTGGGCGAGTGGAGCCGTTGGGCGGCGAGGTAGACCTCTGCCATGCTGGTCAGCTCGCCAGACCTGGCCGCCCGCTCCAGCCGCGTCCTACGCGGTTCTTCCTCCACGCGGTTCCTGCCCCTTCCCCAGCCTCCTCTACCCCTGCCACCTCGTCCTCTACGAAACATGACCGGCCGATGAATCGGTTCTTTCGCCGAAGGTGAGAGTCATTTTTATTTCAAGAAGATAAATACAAAAATGAAAAGAATAACGGAATGGACGTCGTGCACGGATCCAACGGCTCGGCCGCGCATCTTGTAAGTCCCAGAGAGAAGCCTGCGGACAAGCGAAGGGAAGCTCTGGCTGACGACCCAACACCGCCATACCTGCGAGACGCCCTCCTCCACCACTCTGCAGATGAGATTTGTCCCGGACTGTTCCTCTCCGGTACTATTTATTTTACCATTTAGGATTATTGTATGTTATTATCTCATTTATTCTAAGTTTATTTATTATTCTATCATTTAATCTAATTTATTTTTCACCTATTAACTTAGGAGTGGAAGCGAGCCTGATGTACGGGGAGATGAAGAGACATGGCATCACACACATACTCGTCGCCGCGGCGAGTGCAGAGATGCGCTATCCTGAGGTGTGCATGCACCACCGTAGCCTGCTTATCGACACCACAGCAAAACGTAATGACCTCCCCTTCTCTGCGCGCAGGACTTCATCTACAAGCGCTTGCCCGTGTACGACACCAAAGAGGAGGACCTGCTGTCACACTTCGAGTCTTGCATCGCGTTCATCAACGAGGGCAGGACCAGAGGCGCCGTGCTCGTTCACTGGTACATGCGTGCCGCCCACCGCCTGAGCGTCACATGAACCTCGATGGCTGATGAAGCGTGTCCTCTCACCGGGCGAATCGGCCAACTTGACAAACAGTATGGCGGGCGTGTCGCGATCGGCGACGATAGTTACAGGTAAAGAACACTTCCTTCGGTCAACGTTCACTTGAGGGGCCCACCATCCACTCGCTCACTCACTCGCTCGGCGGTCGTGATCGTGCAGCATGGCTGATGAAGGAGAAGCAGCTGCGCGCTGCCGAGGCTCTGCGGAAGGTCAAGAAGCGGCGACCTATCGCCTGCCCGAACGAGGTAAAGGCGCACTCTGGGGTGGAGTGAAGCATCTTCCCAAACTTGAACCCGTGTTGTTGTGTTGTTGTGTTGCGTTGCGTTGCACTGTGGTGTGGTGTGGTGTGGTGTGGTGTGGTGTGGTGTGGTGTGGTGTGGTGTGGTGTGGTGTGGTGTGGTGTGTTGTGTTGAAAAGGGTTTCATGTGGCAACTGCAACAGTGGGAAGCCATGCGCTATACGCTCAACGGCTCCACGCTTGCCCACAAGCAATACCGCACGTGGAAAACGAGTACGGTTGAGAGAGGGCCAGAGGGGCAGGTCTGTTCCGCTGGCCGGCACACTCACGCCACACCCGCCCCAACGCAGGGACGGAGGAGGCGCGGGTTCGGCTGAGGGAACGGGTGGCCGCGCTCCATAGCACCATGCTCAATGAACACGCAGACCGGCCGAAGGAGAGGGAGAGCGAATGTACACTACAATAATGCTTATGCTCGCGGCGAGGTGTAAAAATAGTGTTGTGTGTTGTAACAATGAACGAACGAGCACATCAAGGGCCTCCCTCAGATGAGTTGCTCGGTGATGGACTTGAACTCGATGGCGTCCGGTGAGTGTCGGCCGGTCTTCAGGAAGAAGGACAGCGTGTGGCGCACGGTGGGGAAGGCCAGCTCGTCCCATGGGATCTTGTCCAGGTCCACGAGCGCCACGTCCAGCGTTTCCTCTCCCGCGGACACGTCGTCCGAGAGCAGCTTCGCCCTGTAGTACATGTGCACCTGCCACCCACCGTATGTGTTGTTGATGATGAGTATGCTATCGAGAAGGAGCAGCACATGTGCATTATGTAGTACCTGTCCGATTCGAGGTACATCATACATGGTTAGGAGGGAGCCCGCCTCCACCGTGGCATTGGCCTCTTCCCTCGCCTCTCTCGCCGCCCCGTCCTGGACCGTTTCGCCCACTTCCATGTAACCTGCGCTCGGCGTTGAGCTCAATCTAAGCATAGGGAATGGGATCACGAAGCAGTAAGAAGGAGAGGGCACCAGCGGGCAGTGTCCAGTAGCCGATCTGTGGCTCAATGGCACGCTTGCACAAGAGCAACTTGCCACTGCACACGACAACCAAGAATAAGAAATAAATTCGATAAAACAAATAAAAAGAAGAGCGAAGGTACGTGGAGGAGAGGGCAACGACGCCAGCTACAATCTTGGGGTTTTGGTAGTTTATGAAGCCGCACTCCCGGCACACTGCCCGCTCCTTCGAGTCGCCCTCGGGCACAATCTTTTGGAAGTTGTTCCTCCATTGTTCAGAACTTGTTGTTGCTGAGCTCGTAAGTGTGCGAGCAGCAGTGCCCACCCAGCGACTACCAATCGCCCACCGGGGCACCACAGATGTACACACGCTCCGTTTCATCTGGCTTTGTTCAACAAGCTTTTTTTGCTATTTTTCACCTTTTTTTTATTCCTTGAAAAGAAGACAACAAGGCAAGATGCAGCTGCAGCGGGAACTGGATAGGCTTGGCGGCAAGCACAAGGCCATCAAAGATGAACTGGCGATTGCCATGACCCTCGCCACAGAGGTGGCGGTTGCATTGGAGGAGCAAGGTGAAGGAGAGAAAGTAAGTGCTTACTATCAGTAGACACGATTTTGAAATTAACATCTTTCCGTTTATCAGGTAAAGAATTTGGAGGAAGCCATGCAATCCTACATCAACATGGAGAAGCGCCTCCAGGATCACACGACCATTATCGCTGAAGTTCGAAACGTGCTTCGAAATGAAGACGTACGCTTCTTCTTCTTCTCTCTCTCTCTCTCTCTCCGTTCTCTCACCCCCGCCACAGAATGATACAGATTTGGTGGAGATGATTGACAGACGACACGCGGAAGCAGCCGAAGAGGAGGCACAGTTTCAGAGGCATCCGCGATACCGCGAGTTCCGCCAGAAAGTGTGGGTACGGAGCCCACCCCTCCTTGCCCCCTAGCCTCTGGTGCTCATGAGCGCTACCCATCCAGAAAGTGCACCACCCCGATGAAGCGCTGCCCGACGAAGCGGACGACGATCTCGTGGTGATGGCAACACAAGACGAAAGCACTCTCATGTGCCCCATCACGCGCAAGCTGCTCGTCAATCCAGTCAAGAAGTATACTTCCCTCCCCGCACTGCCTTCCCACGCTTGAGGCCGATCGCCTATCTCATAACACGCATGCGCACTACTTTCGTCGTATCAGCAACGTGTGCGGGCACCTCTACAGCAAGGAGGCCATCGTGGCCCACATCAGATCCATCAACAAGCGAAAGGGCACCACGTGCCCAGTGGCAGGTAACCACTTGGCTTGTTTTCTGTGTTGTGTTGGCCCACGCCCAGCGCGCCGACGTTACGTTCGATCTCATGCCTGCAGGATGTGCTGCCGACGTGAGCCTGTCAAGCCTGGAGGAGGACCGCGAAGTGGCGTACCGGGTGGAACGCGAGGCCAAGCGAGCGAACAGCAGCAAACGGAAGAAGAAGGCACGAAACGACGACTATACTCAAGTCTAGACCTCGCATCGGTTATGTCGAAAGCATACCTCTAAGCTTTGGAAGAAGGACGGCTTGTTATTATATACACGCGTGTAGACGATGAGGTGAGCGCCTGCGGTTCGCATCACTGATCGGGACGACGCCCGTTCTCCTGGATGTACTGGATCAGCAGACTCCTTCTCTGGCTCTCCAACATGTCCGTCTCGACGAGCAGTTCCTTGGTCATCTTCAGCTCCTTGAGCTCCTCGCTAAGCACGGCGACGAGGCCCTCCGTGGACCGTGAGTATTCGCTCAGCTGCGAAGCAAGCGCGAAAAACAAGCACAAAGTGAGCTTCACACACTGCGCGCACGGGAGCGCTCACAGGAGAGCGCTGAGTGAGTGCGCGAACGCACCGCGTCGAGTTGCGGGCCTACTGCCTCGAGGATGCCGTCCATGGTCTCTTCAGACGCACCGAGCGCCTGAATGAGTTCGGCAGGCGGTGGCACGATGATGCCGGTAGTGGGGAGACGGTGGGTGGTCGCTTCGATGGCAGAGGCCAGTTCACTGTACGCGGGGGCTATCTTGTTGACGCTGTCCTCCAGCAGCGGCATGCACGCGTACTACAACGTCACAGGCATATGCATCAGCAAAGCGCGGGCACGGACGCGTAAACCTCTCGCAGCCCTACCTGAGCAGCGACGACCTCCTCGAGGTGGATGTCATACTTGTCCCTCTCCAGCAGCGCCTGTTCGCGTCTGACCTCCTCGCGCAACTTGGCAACCGCTTGCGTAGCAGCATATAATTGTTGCTACATATCGTACATGTGAGAAGCGTGATATGGCTGCAGAAAGTGAGTGAAAGTTCTTACCTCTGCCTCGGCCCGCTGCCTTGCGGTTGCGCTGCCTGCTCGAGCGTTAATGTAGAGCCACTGGATGTGGATACTGTGCAGTATCTCCAGGTTGTTGTTCCACTCTTGTATCTTCTTCTCTCTCTTGGCCTGGCGGCTCGCCTGCTTCTTGGCCTCGCTCGTCGCATCTCCGCTTGCGGGAGCGCCGTTGGCAGAACTACTGCCCGCCGATGTCGTCCGCGTCTTCGCACCGCTGGGCTTCGTGAGTCTGGAAGTGCTGGCTGCTACCGAAGCTTGGGACTGCGAGGCGGCGCTTCTCGTGGTTCTGGGCTTGGTTCCGGCTGACACCGTCGTATCGAGCAGCTTCTTCGTAGCTGAGGGTGCCGTGGCATGCTGCGAAGTACCACTCACCTTCCTCGAACCGGACGGAACGAGTGGTCTCGTGGAGGACGGCTTGGCAGTTGAGAAAGATGCGGTGCCCGAGGAAATCGTAGCGCGGGAGGATTCGCGCACTGTCGTGTTGAGACCTCGTGTCTCCTTGTGTGCACGCGACGACGTGGAAGAAGTACGCGAAACGGTTTTGTTAAGATCTGTCTTGGCCGGTTTGGTTGGCGCGGCAGCAGAAGCTCCTGTGGAGTCTCGCGAAGAGGGCCCAGGAGTGGTGCTTGTAGAACGGTTCGACATGTACCGAGATTGGACGGCTTTGACTGCAATGCGGGAGAAAATTAACAGTGAAATTTGCTGATAAGGTGTGCGATAAAGAGATACCTCTGCGTTTTTGTCCGCCAAGCGCAGACACGTCACTAATGTTTGAGATGTTGGTCAGTGTTGTGTCAAGGCCTGTAACATCCCCTGGATTAGGTTCAGCACTGATTGAAGGTTCAAGAAGAAATGAAAAATCCTTCTCCAGTCCAGTGTGCTCGTCTCCCATCTTTTGTTTTGTTGGTTGCTTTTGCCGGCGTTTCTGTCCGCAACCACCCATGGTCGTTTCCCGCCTTTTTGTTTTTTGGCTTATCTGAATTTCTGAGAGGGATTTTTGTGAGCAGAAAATTACAGGCGCAAGCAGCGACCTCACTTGGCCCTAACCTAAGAGCTCATCAATGGCAGCCATCTGCTGAGTGTAGAGTTCATGCCTGAACACTAGGCAAGCAGGCCTAGCACCACACCCACATGCCAAGTGAAGTGTTGACAGGTGCCAGCACTTGGATTGTAGCCCATGTGTTGTATTGGCTCAGCTTGTCAGCTCTGTGAATGCCATTGCCTCCCACTCAGCACTTGCCAAAATATCTTGGACAGATGTGAGATCTGTAGGAAGCATTGCCCAAAGCACATTGGCATGCCTGGCTTGTTAGCCACCAGTGCTGTCAGCACATGACCCAAACTGGCAGCTTGCTGGTGTACCCCTCTCCCTCTGGTACATATCAGCTGTCCCACCCACAACTGGAGTTCAACTATGTTGTCTACAACACAGTGGGAGAACTTCAAACTGATGGACAGTACCTTCATCTGATACCTGAGCACCACTTCACTGTGTTTGCCATGTCCCACCCATTTGCCATACCCATTGGTTTGCCACCCTACTTTGAACAAGATCACTTGTGCTGACAGAAAACACATAAATATTAGGATATTCTCCAACCCTAAGATATCCACAACAACCACCACCACAAACCTGCAACAGAACCGTCCCCCTCCACACACAACTTTTTGCTTTGAGAAAAACCAAACACTAAACAAACCACCTTATCTTAGTGCTAAAGCAAAACATGTGTAGGACTGCTACCAATGAACTACAGATTACCATGATGATGAGAATTGTGATTGACACCAAGGAATAGGACTTGCATACTGGTTGGCAGTGTAAAAGATCAGCACAAAAACAGTCCTTGCAGAGCTGGGCAGGAGAGGAGAGTCAATGCCTTTAAATGCTATCCACCCTTCATACCAATCATTCTTGCTCAAATGATCCCATCTCCCAATCATCTTCTAGATCAACCAAAGCAAGAATTGCGCTACCAAAAGCCTCACAAACAACAAACAAGCAACAGCAAAGATGGCGTCAACACTGAAGGCTCAGTTCGAAGCGGAAGCGGCAAAGCAGAAGCCCGCGGCAAAGCCTGGCCAGCCAACTGGCGTGCAGGGACTCATCAAGCAGCACAAAAATTTCATTGAGCCGCCGCCCGCCAAAGGTATTCTCAAGAGCAGGTGTTAGTGCTATCAGGTTACTGACTTCTCTTCACTCGCCAAGTGAGCTGGAAGGCCGACGACAACGGTACCACTTCCGCCGCCGAAGCGTCACACATCCGCTACACCAGGGAGGGAGGAAAGCCCAAGGGACCGCCTCCGAAGAAGAACTTGGCTGATCTGCCTTGAATCATTTTCTATGTATTTTATGGTACATCTTGTAAATCACAAAGAAGCTCGTCTGGGCGTGTTTCTTCGGCTGGCAAACAGAAAAAGAATTTGGTTGTGAAAAAAATGTCTGCTGCGGAAATTTCTTCTTGCAAGAAGTGGATTCGCTGAGGTTCAAATCAACCAAACAACCTGCTGCATCAGAGACGTGGTGCACAATCCTTCCTGCCACGTTTAGAAGCGTTGGCCCAGCCTCTGAATTAATTGTTCGTTTCTCCTCCCAATCGATTCGATTTAATCCAGCTATGTATGACTCGGAGGGTGAAGACGACGACGCTCTGCTGTTTCCTGCATCAGCTACGACTACCACCTCTTCGCGGTCGGTCCCCTCTGCCACAGCTCGCCCAGCCATAGTAGGCACCTCTCGGCCTGCACCAGTGCCCTCGCCCCAGGCGTCGAGCGACCGGGACGCCAAAAAGCCACGTAGGTCGGCCAGCGGCAACGATGGATACAACAGCGACGACGAGGGGCGGCAGGGCGCCGTTGCAACAGGGGACTCGCATGCCACGCTCCCCGAGGACGAGGGAGCCTTCGAAGAGGACCTGAGGAGGATTGGCTTCCATATTAAGCGCATGGCAGGCGATGGCAACTGCCTGTTCAGAGCAGTGGGTAAGTTGCAAGTCGTGCGCTCGCCATGGCTCTGCTCTCATATTTATTGTCACTTTTGCACGCCAAAGCGGACCAGGTCTATGGCGATGCCGACATGCATGATGAAGTGAGAAGTCGCTGCATGGACTACATGGTACACTTCACCGTCGCCTATGATTAGCGCTAAAACATCGACCCAGGACTGCCACGCCGTCACCTTGCTTCCTACTAACACATATGACCCGCTTTAGGAGAAGGAGAGGGACCACTACTCGCAGTTCGTGGCCGAGGACTTCACGGAGTACGTGCGACGAAAGAAACGAGACAAGGTCTTTGGCAACCACCTGGAGATCCAAGCCATCTCCGAGATCTACAATCGCCCGATCGAGGTCTATGCCTACGGGCACAGAGGTACACCGTTGCGCCCTCCCCGGTCGACTGCAAGGTTTCGAGACCGGTCTTGCCCTCTCTGCGCGCTCACCTCCTGCGTTCTTGCTGTTCGTGCTGTGGCCCAGAGCCCATCAACATCTTCCACAAGCACTATTTTACCGAGTACGCGCCGATACGTCTGTCGTACCACTGGGGCAACCACTACAACTCGGTCATCGACCCCGAGAACCCGTCTGTGGGCGTCGGGCTCGGACTGCCACAGCTCTCCAACCCCGGCCTCGAAATGGAGCGAGCCATCGAGCAGGTACATGCGTGTGGCGTGGTAGGAAGGGGGCCGACGGTTATCAAAAGCGGGTGATTGACCGATCGTTGCGTGGTGTAGTCAATCGAGGACACGATGTACAAAGACGTAGTGGCGGCGAGCGAATGGGAGGCTACGCAGAAGCAGCTGGAAGAGGAAGTGCTCCGCCAAAGTGCGCTCGAAGCTAACGTCAGCCTCCCCACCGACCGCGAGGGTGATTTCTTCATGGACGAGGGCGAGCTCAAGGCCCTTGGCGTCGCCGGCGCTGCCGCCACCGACGAAGAAGCGCAACTCGCCGCCATCCTGCGGCAGAGCGAGCTCGAGTACTGGCAGTCCCTCACCAAGGACTGAAGGATATCTTCATCTCTCTTTTTTGTGTACACATCCGTTTTTCTCCCTCAATCGTTTAGACCACAGCTGCTGAGCCGTGGGCCTCTTCATGAGTGATCCACGTACATTGCGCATTGCGCCCACACGGCCAGCGTCTGCGAATTTTGGGTGATTTTTGATAGGGCCGCTTTATTTCGATGTCGACACTAAACAGCACATTCCACGGCTTTTGTTGGGTCCGCCACGCCAAGCCGCACTTGAAGAGTAAGGAACACGAGTCGAGCCGATGGATAGACCTCCGGTTGTGCAGACGAGCTCAATCACGCCGACTGCTGGCGGGGTAGCCGAACCTGCAGTCATCGAATGGTGGAAAGACAGTAACACAACAATGGAGCAACAGCAGCAACAACACCAAGAGCCAGCACAAGGCGGGGCACACCAGATGGAGCGCTTGCCAAGCCTTGAGCTGAAGGAGGAAACCGTCATTCCCAACCGTGAAGAGCTCACTCGAGCCAAAGAACAGAGCCGAGAGGCCGCCCAGCTCAGGGTACCCCTCATCTATTTGTTAAATTTATTATTAGTTGTGCTTATTAATAAATTTCTGCACCCCTCCAAGACATACACGAGGTGGATAAACTCGCAGCTCAAGGACGGCTCGCCTCCCATACAAATCAATGACCCCATACAAGACCTGCGGAGTACGCTTCCCCTCGCCACTCGCGCCTGGACCACAGCAACCATTCATTGAAACCACTAAACCTCTGCAGCCACCGTCACCTCATTCGCGGCACACTCCGGCAGCCACAATTAATACGTTCAGTGTTGCGTGTTGCCAGACGGCGTGGTGCTGATAAACTTGCTTCACCGGCTCTACGGGATTCCCTTGCCGCACTACCACATGCAACCGAGCAGCAAGATACACGCCCTCGATAACATCGTGATGGCCTTCAACATGCTCGAGCAAGTGACGAGCACCAGCTATCCTTTCCTCAAACCAGCCAGTGCGTTCATCCTATCAGCACTCTCCCGCTCTTCCTCTCCTCCTTTCTCCATATCTTCATCTCATCTCCTCTCTTCTCTTCGCATTGGAATCGAATGGCCTAATCCACAACGGTGCTTATGCTGACTGCAGACGTCATCGACGGAGACATCAAGATGGTCATGGGCATGATTTGGACGCTCGTGCTGGACTCTGGCGTGAGAAAGCCACTCGCTGTTGGTGAGCCAGGGCTTTCACCGCGTGTGCGTGTGTCGTGGAGATGAGCTCGGACAACAATCACTGACGCGGTGCAACTTGCTGACAGGTGCCAACAGTGGCGAGGGAGCGAGCGCAGGGGAGGCTCCCCGGCCATTGAACATGCAGTCTTTCGAGCAGACCGCGAACGCCGCCCTCTTGAACTGGTGCCAGGAGCGCACCAAGGGCTACGAGGGCGTCAACATCCAAAACTTCACGGAGAGGTATGTCGGCTTGTGGTGGGCTCACGCATTTGATCACCAGCCGCTCACCCTCGTCGCTGGCGATGCCCGGACAGCTTTGCCGATGGTTTGGCCTTCAACGCTCTCTTGCACAGCCACGATCCCTCGTTGGTGGAATACCGACTGTTGGACCCAGTACGCACACGAAGGCCCTCACGCTTGGTCCGCTTTAGGGACGACCGTTGGCTGATGACGTTCTGTCCCCCCCCCCAAATTCGATTCCGCCGTTTGTCTGCAGATGGCCAGGGACGAGAACCTGCGCATCGCCTTCACGACCGCCGAACATCGACTGGGGATCCCGCAGCTGTTGGACGTCAGCGATCTCGATGGTCAGCACCCGATCGACGCGCACAGCGTAATCACGTACGTCTCCGAGTACGTCAAGCGATTCGAGGCGCCCAGGTCGGAGCCCAGGCCGCCTTCCCCGGCGCCCTACGTGCCAGCGGCGGAGCCATTGGGCTTCCCCTTGCCGGTAGCCCCGCCGCTCCCGCCGCGTCAGCAGACTCAGCCGACGATGATGGGCTACGACCCGTACGCAGCCTATCATCAACAAGTCCCTCCGTATGGCTATGGGTTGGCCCCTCCCCCAGTTGGCTACTATGCAGCTCCCCCGTACCCACAGCCCCCCGTGGTGCACCAGCAACCGCCCCAGGGCACAGGAGTGAATCTCGTATGTGCTCCTCCCCGCCTGCTGCTAATAAGTCTTCACTTGCTAAAGTTCAACCTCTTCCACATTGGTACTCCCGCAGTACGATCACCGCAAGCCCAAGGGGTCGAAGGGAAGACGGCTGGTGGAGAAGACATACCTGTGGGGCAAGAATTAGCACAAGTGTAGTTGTTCGTATTTGTGCTGCAACTTGGGGTAAGGTGGGGTGTTGGATCAAGGAACTTCCCAACTACCTTTCATTTGATACCAGAGGTTCTCTTGAAAGATACAAGTAAAGTCGCATTAAAAATACATGAACCTTGGCAAAATAAATCAAAAACAGCTTGTGACAACTCAATGCACTTGCTCCTCAACAACAAGTTGTTCCTTTATTGTTTATATAAAGGGACTTTGGAAACATGGATATATGGGAGTTCTCCTCATTTACAAACATGAGATTTCTTTGCAAAATGGTTTTTTGGTACCATTTTTTAAGCATATCAATACTTTTGCCACTCAAGTTAAGACTGCCTCCACTACTGCATCAAACTCTCAAGCACAGACTCAATATCCTCTTCGTCAGCTTTGGCCATGCATAGGTCACTTGCAAGCATACAAAACAAAAAACCAGACCTTGTAAGAATCCTTTTCTTCCTAAACGTCAAGATTCCAAGAAAATGGTTTACCTATAAAGGTTTTGTGATGACCAGTCTGTACCAGACCTGAAACCTGTGACGGTATGGACGAGGAACAAGCGGCTGGTGGTCCGGGCTGTAAGAAAAACAGCGGAGCAAGAGGAAAGGAGGCGAAAAGCGTACGCAAAGATAAGGAAGAGGAAGAGAAGGAAGGGGCCCGGGGTAAACGAAAACGGCGCTCGCAAGAGAGTAGTGGCAGCGATGAAGAGAGTCGCACTCCTCGCCAGGGTCGCGCCCGAAAGCTGTCACTCTACGACGAGTTCGTGGCCCTCAACCAAGGCACCAAGGTAAGACTTACCTTTTTTAACCTCTCTTACCTTTTTTGCATCGTCAACTGAGTTGCTTCCCTGTAGAAGCTTGGAAGGCTGCGGGATTGTCGCACGCGAGTGAAGACTGACCGTGAGGTGCCTGACAGTACACTCACCTTCATCACCGACATTAAGCCCAAATACGGTACCGGTTGTTGGTTTGTGATGCGGCCCTGGCTTATCGACGCTCAACAAAATGGCTCGTGGGGGATCAGGAGCCAACGAGTTCGTGGCGGTGAACCCGGAGACTGAAGAGGAGTTCTACCTGGCCCAGTTGCGCGAGGACGTGTTTGCCAAGGTGCAGTCTGTAGTTCATGTTCTGTGGCTGGACCGTGTGGGCAAGGAGTCCGTGTGGCAGTTCGATGAGTATGACTCCATCCCGTGTGGCTCCATCATCTGCCGCGTCAAACTCGAGGTAAGGCGAGTTGATCACTGCCATTTGCATACAGTGTATTTAATGAATAATTTTACTTTTTTCTTCTTCTTCTTCTTCGATTGACACAGACCGGAGAAGACGATACGTTGGTGCTCTCTGAAGCCGAGAGGCAAAAGGTGCTCACGCTCAAGGAGCTCGACTCGGAGGAAGAGGCCAAGCAGGAGATAGAAAGCACTCGACAGTTGACAGCTGAGGGCGAAGAAGCAGATGAAGATGCCAGCAAAGGAGGTGAGGAGGAAGGAGAGGACAGTTCCACGGAGATGAGGAAAGAGTCATCAGCGGTGAACAAGGAGGTGCAGAAAAAGAAGCTTAAGAAGGCGCACAGTAAACCACAGATCATCAAAGTGGAAGAGGAAGAGGAGAAGCTGCTAGCGAAGCTTGAGAAGATCGAGGATCCCACCTTTGCGCCCGGCAAGGCGGTCAACGTAGCCCACCGCGGCGCCCGACGCCTGGCAGCCAAGAGGAGCGCCGCCAAGGTTTGTGTCTTTTTCACTTATTTTCTTTTTCTAATTTTAAGTTCTTAGAGGATAGGAACAGCGTCTGGGACCAGCAGTACAAGTCGGAAGAAGAGGAAGGCCGACGATGGCGGTGACGGTAGTGATGACGAAGAAGACGGAGCGACAAAGCGGCCGACCAAGCGCGCCCGTACTGCCGCACCACCAAAGGGAGGGAGGAAAGGAAAGCGCGTGGGCAAGCTGGACAAGTCGGTCAAAAAGATCACCTCCGACCCCACATTCGACGTGGCCGACGGCAAGCTCCGCGGTGAGTGCTGCACTCTGTGTAGTAGCCGCGAGGCCATCCGCGCTGTCCTCAGCAACGACCTAGCTCTCCTCCAAGCGGTACCACCACACCTGCACACAGACACACACTTGGATTCTGAAATGTGAGACGTGGCTCGCAGGTGGCGACGGACTCGGAGTTCGTGCATTCCTTGTTCGTGCCCCGAAGTGTCGATGTGCCGCTGACGTGTGTCGAGTATGCGATCAAGGCCAATAACATTGCGGCCCTCAAGATCCTGGTGGGCGCCATCAAGAACGTGCACAAGCAAAAACGCGCCAGGCCTACCCGGACCAGCTTGAAGACCATGGGCACGGGCTCGTTCAACCGTCACACTTACGTAAATAGCGCCGAGCTATATACTAGCTGGAACCAGTGACCGGCTACCTCTGACTAACCCCTTGGGTTTGCCGCGCAGAACCACACCGTGCGGAAGGTCGCCGCCTCCAGGGGCGGCAAGGAGGGCAATAACGCATTTGCTGCCGACTCTGAACAGTACCCCATCCGGGGCTACAAAACCGATCCTGAAGCGGCTGGACAGCTGACCAAGGTAGCCCTTCATTTATTTTCCCGCGCCACGCCTGCGCCGGGCACCCGACTGCTCGTTGCGTTATTTTATTTATTTATATATATAAAATTTACGTTTTTTCGGCGTGATAGGTGGTACTGCAATGCCCCGAAGTGCAACAAGCGACCATCGAATGGCTCATGATCAATTACCCCCACTTCGAAAAGCTGATCGCTGATCACATCTACCAAGCCGTCTATGTACTCCACCGACGTCGCACCTGCGTAATGTTTTGCGTATGGCACTGCATTGCTTATCTCATGAGCCGCGGCGTTGTGGTTGAACTGCAGGTGGGCAACAGGAAGCTGGCCGGTTTCTTCATCGAATGGTTCGAGAAGAAGGGCGGGTGGGGTTTCAATTTCCTCCACAAGCAAGCCCTGCTCAACGATGACAAGCCCTTCGATCAATACAAGTACAGCCTTCTCCGGCGGCGATGGCGCTCCTGTCCTGGACGCCTCAAGAGCTAAGGACCGCGGACTAAACTTGCCCGCGCGCAGGATCCAATCCGTAGGCAAGAGGCCCACCGGGAATCGCATAATGACGCCGTTCCACTGCGCAGCCATTAACCCCAACGCCAAGTACCTCAAGGAGCTGCTGGCGGCCAAGCCCGAGGACCGACTGACCGACACGATCAAGCGACAGCCCATCCATTACGCGGCGGCCAGCACCGGCAGCGACCCACTCAAGCTCCTGCTGGACCGGGGCATCAGCCACCGGGAGGTGGATCGCGAGGGCAGCACTCCGTTGATGATTGCCGCGCAGTGTGGTCGCCTCGGTTCCATCAGGCTGCTGCTCGACTGGGACAGCCGCAAGATGGCGGAGAAGGAGGCTGAGGAATCGGACAAGGAACATGGCAGCGGCGAAGAAGAGGTACCCTTTTCAAAGTCTGTCGGTCAAATTTGGTTTTATTCGATTCAATAAGTTTATATAATAATCAGTACTTCTATATCTATCTATCTATCTATCTATATATATCAGGAGGAAGCGCCACGGAAGAAGCCCAGAGCCAAACTGGTGCCCTACATTGACACCAAGTCCAAGGGCTCTCGCTTCACCGCGCTTCACTTTGCTGTGCTCAACAACCAGCTCGAGGCGGTCGAGCTGCTCATCGAAAAGGGCGCCCACATCGAAGCGCCCGACGCCGACCGCATGACGCCCCTTCACCACGCTGTCGCGCAAGGCTTCGTCGATGTTGCCAAGGGTACGCGCACTCGGCCTCTCACGATCTCGCCTACCAAATGTCCATAGGATCGACTGACCGGCCGGTATTGCTCAACACACCAGTGCTGATCGAAGCTGGGTGCAACATCGAAGCCGCAGACAAGCTCAAGCGTACGGCCGTCATTCACGCTGCGCGCAACGGCCAGCTCGTCGCCCTAAACTACCTGCTCCGTATGGTAAACCTCCCGTGATGTCGTCTTTTGGGTGAACGCGCGCGCGAGAGAAAGTGAGTTGATATCTCCCCCCTCTCTCTCTCTCTCTCTCTTCATAGAGTGCCACTGCGTGCTGCGCCGATTCGTCTACAAACACGGCAGCCCACTACGCGGCGGCGTTTGGGTGGAGGGCGTGTCTCGAGCTGCTCGTCAAGCACGGCGCCGATCCCAACGCGCCCAACGACTGGAAGACGGCGCCCCTGGCCATCGCCCTGCAGAAGGGCCACCTGGCCTGCGCCGACTTTTTGCTGGAGCAGCCGAGCGTCGACGTCAACGTCCGCGACGACGACGGCCGCACGCTAGCCTCCCAGTTGATGAACATCGTGAGCGAGTCGTCGCACAAGCAGCTCCAGTACCTTCTCGAGAAGAAGAACGCCGACGTTACCACGCCCGACACCAAGGGCCTCACGCCGCTGCATCACGTCGCCCAGAATTTTGACCCGGTGCAGGCCGCGGCCGAGTTCAAGGCCGACAACGATAGCAACAACAGCGACGACGCGGGCACCACGCCTCGCGCCGATGCGGGGAAGGATGACATGGATGTAGACGGAAATGACAAGGGCAAGGAAAAGAGCGATGCGGGTGAGAAAGAAGTGCCGAAGAAGACGAAGGAGTGGACGAACTGGAGCGTGGCGATAGCGAAGATGCTGATCGAGCACGGGGCGGACGTGAATGCGCAGACCCAGGACAAGTCGACGCCGCTCATGCTCGCCAAGGGACGCGACAATGAGGAACTCCTCATCTTTCTGCTCGACAATGGCGCACAGTTATCCGTCCTACATGCCCAGGTTCGTTGGTGTGTGTGTGTGTGTGTGTGTGTGTGTGTGTGTGTGTGTGTGTGTGTGTGTGTGTGTGTGTGTGTGTGTGTGTGTTGCAGTCGGTCACCACGTCCAGCTCACCTAGTGGCGTAACAGGATCGCAATGTACTGCACCAGCTGACGCCACAGCTCATGGAAAGGGACTTGTTACCCCTTCTTGAGGCCATCGCACGAAACGTGGGCGAGCAGCGTTTCAAGGAGATGGCCAGCGAGCTCGACAACGAGGGATTCACGCCGTTCCTTCGCTTCGTCCAGCACTACAGCTCTTGGTCTCCTGGCTCAGCAAACGTGTCCCAGCCTAACCGCAATCCTTCACACGCACACACTAAAGGTATTCTTTCACACGCACACACGCGCACGGTGGCCGGCAGTCAGCTGATTGGTTGGTCAAATGTTTGTATGGAAAAGCTCCGGTGGTGAGTCCGGAGGAGAAGAGGCAGAGGTTCCGTCAATTCCTTGTACGTTTCATCGAATTGGGTGCGGTGGACACGACCGCTCCGGTGCAGTCGACCAAGGCATGGCGGGATTGGAAGAAGGCAGACCCCCAGCAGCCCAAGCAGAACGCCCCTCGGCAGTACAGTCCCAACGGGCACCGTACGGCGCTGCACTTGCTCGTGAGCCAACCCGACCTGCTTTCGGTCTTCATCCACCAGTACAAGCTCGACGTCAACGCCCAAGACCACAGAATGGAAACTCCGCTCCACTTGGCCATTAACAGCAATCGCCAGGTAAGCAGGATCGATGCTTTTGGACTCCTTACGAATATTAATTTTGTCGTTTGGCAGGATGTCTTCAACATGCTGCTGGCAGAGCCATCGATCAATGTCAACGTGGCCGACCATTTGGGCAGCCTTCCGCTTCACCTGGCCGTGAGCAGGCAAAACTTGACCATGGTCAACGCCCTACTCCAGGCCGACAGCCAAGTCGATAGATTGCAGCAGGGAAGGTACCTTCCCTGCAGGGGCGTAGAGTATCTCTTCTTTTATTTATGTTGCCGGATTCCAATCTCGTTGTCGTGGCCCTCCTCCCGACAGGGCGGCGCTACACACCGCCGTGGACTGCTGCAATCAGGCCATTGTCAACTCCCTACTCCGGGCCAAGGCCAACGTCAATATTCAGGATTCGGGACGCAAGTACACGCACACCGCGAGCTTCTCTCCATTGAAAAAAATGATGTTTATTTTTATGGTTTGTGTGTGTGTGTGTGTGTGTGTGTGTGTGTGTGTGTGTGTGTGTGTTTCCCTCCCCAGGACCCCGCTGCATTACGCGCTTCAGCGCAAGCACACGAACCTGGTGCGCACCTTAGTCCACGCCGGTGCAGACGTGAATGCCTCCGACGGGAACGGCTTAAGCGGCCTTCACTATGCCGTCACCTACGCCGAACGTACGTCGCGATGGCTCGCTCATCTAAATAGAGAGAGAGAGAGAGGACTCAAGTTCATGTGGTGATGTCGCCTACAGCTGGCGCGGATGCCTCGTTCGAAATTGAGGACTTCCTGCTGAAGAATGGGGCCGACGTCAACAAGCGCGACAATCACGGCCGTGTGCCCCTGCACTACGCTTTCCTGAAGACGGGCAACCAGAGTAAGCCCATCGACCCGATCGAGACCGTCTCCTCACTCTGCGCCGTGAAGGGTACTGTTTGTTGACCGGCGATTGTTGCCAACGATGCTAAAAACCAGTCGGCAACTTTTGTTTTGTTTGTTTTTGTTGTTTTTTTTTTTTTTTTGTTTGTTTGTTTGTTTGTTTTGTTTTGTTTTGTGGACGCGTCAGATGTGGAGATCGACGTGGCTGACAACCACAAGCGCACGCCGCTGCATTACGCTGCCCAAAGGGGAGCCACCACTTGCTCGCTCCTTCTACTCAATCGCAAGGCAGGTCTGGAAAATCAAGACGAGGACGGTATTACCCCACCCCCCCTTGAATGGGCTGCACTATCATTTTTAATTCGAATATATTTTTTTACATGGTGGCTTTTTGTCCTGCTGGTGGTCCTCGTGCAGGAAACACTCCACTCGGTCTGGAACTCAAGAACGGCCATGGCGACTACGCCATCGTGCTCCTCCAGAAGAATGCCAATGTCAGGCATCCGATCTACAACGTGACGCGACGTGGCAAATACGGTGAGGGGGTGATAACCTCGCGCTCCATGTTCTACGAGGCCGTCAGCCGAGGTTGGCAGGGCGTCTCCTACATGGTTCGCTCACCCTCCTCCTCGCTTTCGCTTTCCCCGCCGTGGCTACGGTTAATTGTGGGCTTGTCCCCGCCTTACGGCAGATGCTCGATGCCGGGCTGGACAAGCTGACGGTGCTGACGGATGCCATCAACACGGGCAAGTTCCAGCTGGTGGTCACCCTCCTCTCCAAGACCCTGGAGGGCGAAGTCCAGGGCCTCGACGCCGACGGCCGCACCCTCTTCCACCATCTTGCCAACTACAGTGGCAAGCTTGATCACTGCGCACAGGTGCGTTGGTGTGTGTGTGTGTGTGTGTGTGTGTGTGTGTGTGTGTGTGTGTGTGTGTGTGTGTGTCCGTGTGTACGCCTTGTGCACTGAGGCTTGAGCGGTGCAGACTCTGGCCGAGAAGCTGGGGGAGCGCGGGGTGGCGATGGATGTGACCGACAAACACGGCAGGTTGCCGCTCCACTATGCAGCGAAAAACGGCTGTGGCGTTCTCGTCGACTTCTTTCTCGGGCGAAGCAAGAGCGATATCAATCTCCTTGACGAGAACGGCAAATCGTACGCTCACCACCGCTCTGGCGACAAGCGACCGAGTGTGCGAACTCACCCGGTCACCCCGCGGTTCACCGCCCAACCTCGCACAGGCCTCTCGTGTATGCCGTGTTTGGTTCGCACATGCGCGTGGTGAAGGCGCTCATGGCCAGGAAAGCCGACTGCAATGTCATCATCGAGAATCCCGAATACGCCAAGACCAAGCAGGCACAGCACAGCACAGCACAGCACAGCACAGCACAGCACAGCACAGCACAGCACACAACATACACCAAGGCTAACTGCTCACTGGTCGTGTTACGGGCAGGATCTTGATGCGCGGGTGAGGCAGAAAGATAGAGCCCACGGCAGGCAGAACACGCCCGAGAAGAAGCAGAGGCGCCACGCCAAGGCCGCGGCCGCACTGGCCAAGGTGGCCCAGAAGACGCGCCTCGTCATCCACGCGATGCGCGCGTCGCTTGCCGACCTCCTGAACCTGCTGCTGGCCAACAAGGCCGACCTCAACGCAAAGGACAGCCTGGGCCACACGTGCCTCATGTACGCCGTGCGCGATAACGACACGGACATGGTCGGCCTGCTCTTCACCAAGAAGCGTGGCTTTGGTTCGTCGTCGGCCGAGCCGGAGCTGAAGAACGAAACCGGGATCGATCCTAATGTCCAGGACGAGCAGGGCAAGACTGCGCTGCATCATGTCGTGAGCCCGCTCGACTACGGGTCCTACGAGAACGTGGCACTGCTCACCATGCTCCTCAAGGCCGGCGCCGATCCCAACGTCAAGGACAACCAAGGTAATCCCCATTTTCACAACAACCATTAATAACGATAAATATATTCAGATTTTTATTATTAATAATGGTGGCGTGATTGATTGCAGGGCACACTCCGCTTTACTATGCGTTGCAGCAGAAAGATGGGGTGATGGCGACGAGACTCCGTTCGTTGGGGGCCAAGCTGGACAAGGAGGAGGAGACCCACCTCCCGCGCCAGTCGTCCTTCGTTCTCTCCGACCAGTGGGTCAGCGACTACAGCATCCCATCCGTACGTGTGTGTGTCCGTGTTCCGCGCATACGCGTGCGCGTGCAGTCTTTAAAAACAGCATGGCGACATCAGGTGGATTGGGAGCACGATTCGGCGGAGCTGCTCAACAACCCGCCCGAGCCCAGCGACGAAGATAAGGCCGAGCAGCAGGAGAAGGCTCGCAAGAAGCGGGAGCACGCGCATCCGGTCGACAAGAACTTTGACCAGCGGCAAAACTCCGAGGTAGCCCCTCCTCGCGTGCCCACACATGTCACGCCGTGACACTGACGTGACTGTGTGTTCGGGTTGCGGCCAGGTGTACGCCTTGAGCGAGGACGAGGTGTACGACGTGACGCTCACCACTGTCGACGTGTCTTACGGGACCTACGGCATCAACAACTTTTACAAGATGCAGGTCATCCGCAACAAGCTCAAGGACCTCTACATCCTCTGGACCAGGTACGGCTTGCCACGTCCACGACCCTTAGTTCTCTCCCATCTCAAGTCACGCATCACCAACCGAACGGCGTGGTGGTGGTGGCCAGGTGGGGACGCATCGGGGATGTCGGGCAATACCAGCGCACGCCCTTCCCGACGGCAGAGGCCACCGTCGAGGAGTTCAAGAAGATCTTCAAGGCCAAGACCGGCAACTCCTGGGAGGACAGGTAGGCACCATCACACCACAGCACAGCACACACTCCATACACTCCACTCCGACCCCCCGCGTGGATCTAACACACACACACACACACACACACACACACACACACACACACACACACACACACACACACAGGGCCAACTTTGAGGATAAGCCGAAAAAGTACCACATGATCAAGCTCGAGAGCAACAAGGAGAAGCTCGTCGCCAACCTGCTCAAGCCCTTCGACATCGAGCTGGAGGATGAGGCGCAAGGCGGGGGCGCGGCCGCTCACGCCAAGCCACCGAGCGCCGCGTCGCGATATCCGCCATCGAAGCTGCCGCTGCCCATCCAGCGCGCCGTCAAGGCCCTCACCGACTCCTCCATGCTCACCCAGGCCATGCAGACCGGTAGCTCTAATCATTTCGATTACATTATCTTTGAATTTATTTAATTATTTGTATTTTATAAAATAGTGTTAATATCTTTAAAGTATGAAAAATGTGCAGAGGGCATCGATACGGAAGCGATGCCGCTGGGCAGGCTCACCAGGGACGGCATCGACGCGGCCATGCAGATCATCGCCGACCTCCGCAAGCTTATCCGCAAGCTTCCCGGCGGCAGCGCCTCGGGTGGCCGTCACAGCCACCACGATGACCAAGAAAAGGACGAAGTAGATGATAGTGCTGCTGCAGAGGTGGAGGGGGCCAATGCAGATGCAGAGAACGCCGCAAACGGAGAGGGCAAGAAGAAGAAGGATGAGTTCACCCTGGACGAGGTTCGCTTTTGCGTGATGCGTGTGTGTGTGTGTGTGTGTGTGTGTGTGTGTGTGCGTGCGTGCGTGCGTGCGTGTGTGTGCGTGTGTGTGCGTGTGTGCGCGCGCGAGAGAGAGAGAGAGAGAGAGAGCGCGCGCGCGCGCGTTCGTTGCTCACCGCCAATCCGTCTCTGTGAAGATGCGGGAGCTGTACGAGGAGATCGCGGAACAGAGCAATCGGTTCTACGAGCTGATCCCGCACGCCGAGTACACCGTCGAGTCCATTCCTCCGCTCAAAACCGACGCTCTCCTTAACACAAAGGCACAGCCCTCCCCCACGACCACACACAAGCGGTTTTGAGTGCTTCAAGCTAACATCCACTACACATCACATCACATCACATCACATCACATCACATCACATCACATCACATCACATCACATCACACGACACACACCACGACACGACACACGGCACAACACGCGTTTTTTGCAGTTTATTATGTTGTCCAATCTGGCCGAGATTCGCACGGCGGCTAAGATCCTGTTGGGGGCGCACTACCGCTCGAAGGAGATCAACCCGCTCGACTACTGCTACTCGGCCATGCACATCCGGCTGAGCCAGCTGCCCAAGTGCTTCTCTCCCATCTCTTGCTCTAGCTCGGCGGTGATGCGCGCGCGTGCATTGGAGGGCGTGAAGCTCACGCCGAGGGGGGGGGACAGGGAGACGGACGAGCACAAGACCCTGCGCCAGTACATCAAGCGTTCCTCTCAGGGCGTCTTCGTCACCAACATCTACCACCTCCAGCGCAAGGGCGAACCGGAAAGGTGCAGCTCCACCTGTTATTATTAGTATTTGTATTCTATTTATTTAATATATTTATTTATAATATTATTTTCAATGAGCTTGCTGACGTAGCGCGACGCGTCTGCAGGTTCCAAGAGATGTGGGGGAAGGTGCCCAACCACCAGCTGCTGTTCCATGGCTCGGCCCTGTCCAACTTTGTCGGCATCCTGTCCCAGGGCCTCCGCATCGCCCCTCCTGAGGCGCCCGTCAGGTTGCCCCCCTTCCCTCTCATGATGGAGGAGGGGCTGGCGGGTCATCAGCCAATTGAGTTTATATCTTGCGTGCGTGCGGGGGGGGGCGTGTGTGTGGTTTCTGTGTAGCGGTTACTCGTTCGGCAAGGGAATCTATTTTGCCGACATGTTTCAGAAGAGCTTCGGTTACTGCCGCATGGGACGCACCGGGAGCAGGCATGGCCAACCGACCAAGAACGTACCGCGCGCATTCTCTGCTGGCAGTCATTGGCGCAACATCCGCGGCTTGTTCACACGCACGCATACATCAGACTGGATTCATGCTTATGTGCGAGGTGGCCTTGGGCAAGATGAACGCCATCCCGCAGGCCGAGTACATGGAAAAGGCCCCGCAGGGCTTCCAGTCCACCAAGGGTAGGCCTTTTGGCGACTTTCACCGGTGCCTTCGCCTGTGGCTCAGCGCGTGTTATTGTGTGCGTGCGCAGGACTCGGACAGCGCGGGCCCGATCCGAGCAAGGAGATCGTGATGCCCAGCGGAGTGACTGTCCCAGTGGGTGAGATCACGCAGTACGCCAGGACTCGCGGCCACTACAGCCTCCAGCACAACGAGTACGCCCCTTCTACACCGACTGGGAGCAAGTGAATCCGTATGACTCATCTTCGCCTAATACACACGCCAGGTATATCGTGTACGACACGTCACAGGTGCGCATGCGGTACCTGATAGAGCTCAGTGATTTGGACCCCAAGCAACGCTGCTGAATGTGATCACCAGAAACCGTTAATGAACGAGCTGAATTTCCTTACTTGGGCATAGTTACAAGTCCAATGGCAATGAACGAGCCAGCTGCCTCATCATGTTTGATCCACCAGCTTCACCAGTTCGCTTGCTCTATTCTCTGTTCTCTCAACTAGAGTTAGCAATGGACAACTGAAGTACAGTGTGATAAATAACATTGCTATAGATGAGTCCTGGTGGTATGAATGCAATCTTGAAGGACCACATAGGAGCAGCAGGCCTTCACTGTTAATTAGCCACAGCCCGTACCGTGCTGTTTTGCGAGTCAGCTGCTGTTTTGCGAGTCAAGGCCTGGAAACCAAAAAGGGAAAGCACGGTCTGAAAACTACTTTTACGTGTAGACGCTCCATAATAGAGCTTGTGCCACAACGCCGATACCGGCGCAAAGCTTGTCGGCGCTTCTACAGAGCTTCTACTGGGGTATAAAGGTTATCCGTCTGGCGAGTTTCATGTAAACAACCACACTGCAACCACAACACCAATCGTAATGACCAGCGTCACAAAGCCCACTCTTACCTACTTCAACGTCTCGGGTCGCGCCGAGGTGGCTCGCCTTCTGCTCGAGGATGCGGGTGTCGACTACGACTGGGTCGCGGTCTCCAATTGGCCCGAGCTCAAGGCTCAGCTCACTGCCTCGGGCAAGCTTGCCTTTGGTCAGGTCCCGCTCTACGAGGAGCCCGGTCTGACGCTCGTCCAGAGCGCGGCCATTGCTCGCCACGTGGCTCGCAAGTATGGCTACAACGGCACCAACGCTCACGAGGAGGCCCTCATCGACCAGGCCAACGAGGGCGTCTCGGACACGTACAACGCTATTGGAAATATCATCTTTAAGACTCCCGCCGACCAGCAGGCCCAGGCCAAGGAGAAGTTACTGAAGGAGATCCTGCCTGCTCAGCTGGCCAACCTCGAGAAGCTGCTCGAGAAGAACGGCAACAATGGCTTCTTCGTGGGCTCCAAGCTGAGCTACGCGGATGTGAGCCTGTGGGGAGCACTGCAGCTCGCCTTCAACAAAGTAGAGGGCAGCCGTGACTCCCTAGCAGCCTTCCCCGCCGTCCAGAAGCTCGTTGATGGCGTATCAGACAGGGAGCGCATCAAGGCTTACCTCAGCCGCAACGTTTACAACGTCAACAAAAACTAAGATGTTTTCCTCTCTCAACATAAAATAAAAGAATGTAGGCCCTGTACACCATAAATTGCTGGGCTCTGGGTAGTTGGGATCATAAAGGTAGCCCTCTGTCCAAGGCACAACGAATGAAGACTGATACGATCGTTCTGCCAAAAGGTGGGATGCCAGAGACCACGATAACGAAAACGTAGAGCGAGCCCCTGCTTCACCGTTTGTCTTGCCGGCGAAGTTGCCCTAGTACTTTTTTCGTGCAGAGACAACTACGACAAAGAAGGCGGAGGTAGACCCGAGTCCGTCTCCATCAGCAATGAGTCTTGACAGCCCTATGAAGCACCATCACGCACCCGAGACTCCTTCTGCCAAACGGCCAAGAACTGCGGGTACGTACTCTGCCCCTCCCATAACTGCCTCATGGCTCTTCTCATGTCGTACTCCATGTTTTGTGAGAAGCTCAACCAGCCGAAGAGGTGGCAATTGAGCCTCTTCAATCGGTACGACTCCTTCAGGCTAAGCTGTCCACAATTACGCGCTTAATGACGCCTGGGCAGACCCTCAGCTACTCCATTCCTTCGTGCTCTCTGACCTTCGCGAAGCTTCGCGGACGTATAACGGCGCTCTACGATGAGATGAGCCGTATGCAAGTTTCGTACCCTTCCAAGGTGCTTGAGCTACGCTTATGGTCTCCTTCCTCTCCAGCAATCTATCGAGGAAGAGCGAAGAATACGGGAGCAGTGCGAGGCAAGGCTAAAGGCAACCGCAGAAGAGCTTCCTCCTTCACCTAGTGACAGTCACGAGCATTGCGTTAGAGAGAGACGTCAGGTGAGCCGTCCGCCCTTTGAGTTGATATCTTCTCACAAGGGAGAGCTTAGCTTGAAGAGACCGCAAAGCGAGCTTGGGAGCAGAACGATACGTTGAAGCACGAACATTCAGCGCTTAATGCCAAAGTCAAGTCAAAGAACGAGTGCATAGCAACGCTCAAGGTAAGCACCCAACCCTCGCTTCAGGTGGATACGCCACTGACCTGCGCCCTATGCAAAGGCGGAGCTGTATCAGCTTGAGTCGAAGCTGAGCGAAAAGGAGAAGCACCTGGCGACATTGGCAGCGAAGGTGAGCAGGAACGATGACTTGGCCAATACGTTCGAGCGCAACTTCAGCCAAGTGCAGCAAGAGATTGAGGAGCTCTCATCGGCCTTCCGAATGGAGAAAGATACCGGTACCTGGAGAATACCATCATCGCCCTAGATGGCCCTAATCTCTTGAGCTCCAGTTTTGTCGCTCAAGAAGACGCACGCCAACCTCCTTAGCCAGCACGAGGATATCACCGGTATGCACTCTATCTCTGGACGATCTTCCTCGCCATGGCGTTGCGTTGGTTCTCATGAGGACCGCAGAAATGCTGCAAATGCGCAACCGGGAGGCGGCGAAGTACTACGAGCACCATCAGATGCTACAGGATAGAATCTTCCAACTCGAGTCAGAGGCCGCGTGCAGTCGAGGCAGAGTATCGGCTCTGGAAGCTGAATTGAAGAAGGCAGATACAATCCACCACGCTCATTTGAGGAGGTCCAGTGCGGCTCACCCGAGTTGCCCACTCTGTCGCTCCATAGGAACAGCAGCAGACGGCCACAGTTCGAGAGGAGTTGTCACGAGCTCGGAGCGAGAGAGAGGTATAACTCCTAATGGCTAACACAGAGCTCAGGTTGCCTCTAACTGCTTTGTCACAGTCTACCTTTAGTTCATACGAACAACTTCAAGCCTTGGTCGAGGCCGTCACCAAGCGCGCTACGGATCAGGAAAGCATCATAGCGGAGCTAAGGACCGCTAACCAGGGCCTGCAAGACAAGAGCTTTGAGGTCAGAATCCCTCCCGCCTCTTCCGGAGGTTTGCATCTCATCTAACTGGTAGCACAGCTACAAAAGGAGAGCGCAGAGGAGCTAAATCAGTTTCGAGCACGTCAAGTCGAACTGAGTGCAGAGCTGGAACGTCTCACCCGCCAGCTACAACTGGCGGAAGCCAACAGCGAGATTGCCAAGAAGGAATGGGCCGAGAGGGAGCACTTACTGCAGGAGCGATTCGCGCTGGTCCAGCAGTTGCTAAAGAGGCAGACAGAACAGTACGACGATCGCTTGGAATGCCCCAAAGTATTGCCAGCTTACTTGCACCTTTCTCTCAGGGAGGAGAAGCAGATCCGGGAAGAGCGTGCGAAGCTGGAGGCGCAAGAACGAGCTGCAACCGAAGCGAGCCCGTTCTCATTTGAAACGTCCCTCAAATTGTCTCTCTCAGACACGCAACAGCCCCCAAAGGAGGAGGGGGAAGGAGAGAGCCAGCCGCAGGTACAGTACCGTTAAGAGTAGCAAAGCGATCTCTTTTCACTACAGCTCACCGATTGGTCAGGTCAGGGAGGTAAAGTGCAGTCCTGATGAGAGCTCTGCGCCACTCCCAAGTTCTCTAGATCTGGAGACAGCTACCGCCTCTCCCTATCCAGAACCAACGGGACCTGAGAAACGCCATACAACTCGTTCAAGCCGCCCGTTGGTGAGCTTGATCAACATCACAGACGAGGAGGACGAGACTTCCACTCCTGTGCTCTCTTCTCCTCGGCCTCCTGCGCCGGACATCATCGTGCTGTCTTCTTCCGCGTGCTCCGTCGAGAAGCACGAAGAGAAAAACGAAAGCAACAGCGAGCGCGTTCCCGACGTGAATGCTACGCAGGCTTCCGCTCCTCCGACCGACACCAGCCGTAAGAGACGGGCGAGGCTCCGTCAGGTACAACCCACGGCAGTCACCTTCGAAAGAAATCAGTGCTCGTGCGGGCAGCCGAGTTACGGTCTGATGGTATGCCGCCCTCACTCAAAGCTGATGCTGGCCACCTTTACAACATTTTCGGTTCGCGCAGTACCGATGCCGCATCTGCGGCAGACCGTACCACAAGGAATGCGTGGATAATGGACGCGAACACACATTTGGTACACACGGCCAGATGTGAGGAGTCAAGTTGAGCGCTCACACGTTGTCCCACTGTCTACAGGCGCGCTCTACACCTGCCAGCAGTGCAAGACAGACCTGAACGCGTGACGAGACGAGGGACCGAGACAGAGAGCAAGAGAGAGAGAGAGAGGATTGTTGATAGAAAGCGAGAAAGGGCAGCGATCTCTGGAACGAATGGGCACTTGGACTACGCTTCGTGTTTCACGTCAGCCGTGAACAGCGCACACGCAACAAAAACAGCACAGAAAGAGAGCTCAAGCAAACATGTCGTACTCGTCATCAACCATGTCCTCGTGAACGGCGGCGGTGGTCTTCGTGGGGGCCTTCTTCTTGCCCTTCTTGCCCTTCTTGGCCGAGGAGGCCTTGAGCTTGTCGTTAACGACAACGTTGAGCGTGGCGATGAGATCCTTGACGTCTTCGGCCTCAACGTTGGCTGTCGCCTGCCTGAGCAGCTCCTTCAAGAAGTTGGTGTAGAACGCGCTTCCCTACACAACGTCACAAATCAGATCAGATAAGATCGAGGAAGAGAAGAGAGATATGAATGGAAAGGTACCGAGAACGGCTCCACTTTCTTGCTCACCAGCTCGGCAAGCTTAAGGAACTCCTTTTCGCTCCTGGGCTTGAAGTTATCAAGAGTGATTTCCTTCTTTCCCTCGCCTTCGTCGCCGTCATCGCCGAACAGGATGTCCGAATCTTTGAGCGCCGAGTCCTTCACGGCAAACACATCCTTCGCATTTTCGAGATCGGAGGCCACCACCTGTTCCTGCAGTCTCTTCTTCTCCTCGTAGCTCAGTTTGCGTGGAGCTTCCTCCTCTTCCTCTTCCTTTTGTCTGATTTTCTCAAGAAGGGCCTTTCCTCGCTTCTTCTTCCCTGATACTTGCGTGAATGTTTTCTTCTCCTCCACTGGGGCGGGAGCCTTGGGCTCCTTCGGCTTATCAAAATCCTCCCAATCGTCTGTAGCGGGGGCAGCGGTATCCTCCTCTTCATCGTCCCATGCGTTCACGATGGTGGGCTTGGCGTCGGTCGGCACCTTCACCTCGAAATCATCATCATCTACCAACAAATACCAAAGTGAGCGGGCCAGTAAGTCAGAAACAAAACAGCACCACCGATGAAGCAACGGCAATCCTACCCCAAGACATGTTTGCCGATTCTGTGCTGTGTCGCGGCGTAATCGAGTTGCTCAAACGTAAGAATAAAATAAAAACGGCATAGGAAACAGCTAGGAAATGGTTCATTCCTCGAGTTCTGGGCACGATGTAGCAGAATCATAGGAAAACTAGGCGAGAAGCACAAAAAGTTGAAGAATGTTGCTCAAGCTCACCCCAAAGACCGGCTGCAGGCAGTGATCATCATTCTTCCATCTCGCAATCGCAAACCGATCATGTCGAACAAAGCCGCCGCTGAAGCCAAGGCCAAGGGCAATGCCTTCTTCCTGAAGAAGCAGTATCCCGAGGCCATCGAATGGTACACCAAGGCCATTAAGGCCGACCCCAATGACTCCACCTTCTACTCCAACCGCTGCGCCGCCTACATGGGCCTCGACAAGTTCAACGAGGCGCTCGGCGACGCTGAAATGTGCATTAAGTTGCAGCCCGCTTGGGTCAAGGTGCGTTAGCGCCGATATATTCGTTGTCCTAATCTGATCCCCGCAAATTGATTTTCACAAAATCTTGATTCCTCTTGATTGCAGGGATGGTACCGCAAGGGTGCCGCTCTCATGTCCCTGAGCCGCTACGAGGAGGCCGCCATGGCCTTCAGGAAGGGTGTTGAGTACGAGCCTCAGAACGACGATCTGAAGCAGAAGCTCGAGGACGCCGAGAGGCAGGCCAAGTATGCGCCCAAGAGGTTCAGGGAGGATGGCGTACGCTTCCCCCATCCGTTATCATTTTCTTTCATCTTGCATACTTAAATTTGCATATTTGCAGTCTGCTCTCTCTCCCGCCGAGCTTGCCAAGGAGGAGGGCAATGCCCTTTTCCGTAACGCCAAGTACGAGCAGGCCATCGAGAAGTACACCAGGTAGGCCGCACCGCTGCACTTTGCTCTCTTCCCAGAGCATCCGCTTATTTTGCTGTCTCCCTTGCAGGGCTATTTCGCTGGCCTCCGCCGAGGAGGAGAAGGCCACTTACTACACCAACAGGGCCACTTGCTACGCTCAGCTGCACCACTTCAAGGAGGTGGTGGACGACACCACTGCCGCGATCAACATCAAGCCCTCTGCCAAGGCCTACCTGCGCCGTGGTCTCGCCCTCGAGAGCTTGGAGAAGTACAAGCTCGCCCTGGAGGACATGAAGAAGGTGCTGGAGTTGGACCCCGGCGCGATGGTGGCTTCGCAGGCCATCCACAGGCTCACGCGTGCAGTCAACAACATGTAAACGATCAGAGATGAGGGTGCGATTATGTTGTGTCGAGGTTCGAAATTTTGTGATGGAAGTGATCGACCGGTTCGAGATTAAAATGAATCGTGCTTTGTTTCTCTCTTTTTCGCCCTCTTTTTCTTTCTTGTTCTTGTTTGCAACAACGCACACGCAGAGCATACCGCCAATGCATGCACCGCCCACATGAGAGCCAACTTCCGTGCGCACTACTACACATCGTTGGGGTTTCAGGGAGCAGAGCTGAAGAGCTCCCTGGAGCTCATGCTCAAGGACAACGTTGTTGGTATCTCTTCCTCCATGTTTCGACAATACAACATCGAGCAGGGATTTGGCTAATCGTGGCGCAGAAACAAAGAAACTGCACAAGATCTGCTTGTCATGTGCGCTCCCTCCTGAATATCGAGCCATCATCTGGAAGCTTCTCCTCGGTTTGTCTCCACTCCCCTTTCGCTTGCGCCGCTTCAGCTCAGCTGCCCACGGGCAAGGACACCTTCCCCTGACCGTTTGCGCTGGGGCAGGCGTGCTGCCGGCGTACAGGGAAGTGTGGGAGTTCGTTCACCAGCAGAAGACCGCGCAGTATGAGGACATCAAGCACGCCGCCCTGCTCATCTATCGGTCTGTCTTGCCGCCATCTGACGCGGCCGGGTACGTCGGCTCCTGCTTCTGTAGGTGGCCGGCTCGAGCGAGCGATGGCTGCTGACCGCGTGCGTCGTCTCTCCAGCGACACCGTGCGAGCGCTGCAGGGTCGACTCGGCAGTGCGGCCGCCCGGCCGCCCACCGAACAGCCGACAGGCGACTCCTCTTCACCACCAACGCCTCGAGCAACCTCACTGGCCACCGCGCAAGTAAGTCAGGCCCAGTGCTCTACCCTCCTCTCCTCTCCTCCACAGTTGCACTGTAGTTGTGTGTGGACCAGGGACTGACCCCAGCTGACGTTGTGCGCCGCACACAGCTTTCAAAGAGCGAGATGGCCGACTTGCTGTCCGTTGTATATAGAGTACAGACCTATTTATTCGACGAGTCGTCGCAGACAGTTCAGGTATCGCGCCTCCGCCCACTTCGAAGCCAACAAGCGCTCACGCTCACCATCACTTGGCAACTCAACCGGGCGCGCGTCTCTGGCGTGCTATAGAAGCAAGAAGACTACGACATCGAAGAGCTGCGCCGCATCGCCGAAGTGTTTTGCCATGTGTGCGGGACGCAGAGCGAGGCCGATGCGTACTGGTCTTACTCGGCCTTCCTCCAGTGCCGGGAGCAGGTCTATGGCCACCACGCCACCGGCATCTACCACCAAGTACCTCTCTCTCTCCCCCCCCCCCCACTGCCAACGAGCATCCACGACGCATTGCATCGTCGTAGGTCATGCGTGATCTATCGTCACACAATCGATTCACCTCCGACTCGACGTCTTGGTGACAGATCAATGTCCTCTCTCGGCTCGTCGAGAAGTGCATGCCGGACGTGTGGCGGCACCTGCTCTCGCTACACATAACGCTCGACGGCTTCACTTACCAGTACGACTCCCCTTTTAGCCTCGCCCGCTCCTCCAACGCCTCACACACACACACACACACACACACACACACACACACACACACACACACACACACACACACACAACACTTCAGGTGGTTTCGAGGCTACTTCACTTGCTGTCTCCCGCTGCATGCCTTGGACAAGTGCGCGTCTCCCTCTTCTTAGAGGGCATCAGAGGAGCGTTTGGTTGACTTTTGGGGGGTTGGGGTCAGGGTGTGGGACCGGGTGATGGCGGTGTCGCACGACTTCTTGGCCTGCATGGGCTGCGCCATCATCATGCACCTCAAGTACAAGATACTCGACATCGCCAACACGCGAGAGCTCAAGATCTTCCTCAGCCAGGTTGGGTTTAAAATGCTAGCAAAATTTAATTTGATTTTATTTGATTTTAAACACTCAGTCACCGCTCGTTGTCACCTCCAGCTGCCCAAGATGAACGTGGAGCACCTGATCGCCAAGGCCACCGAACTGTACTCTGATCTCATTGAACGGCAGGCCAAGACGAAGCAGACAGCAACTTGACCTGACCGCCAAGCCACGTGCATTGTCGCCAGGGGCGGCAGTTGCCGAGAGACGAGCACAAATCAAATTCGATTGGACAAATTGGATGACTTTTCACAAAACATTCTTATATAGCTCGCTCCTCGTGGCGAACATATATCGATTTTTGGTAAGCCGGGATCCCGGTGGTGACTCTTCGTCGAGTTCTTCGTGAGTACTCACCCGCTGGCCGGAGCCTCCAGTGGAGGTCTTCGTTTCCCAGAAGGACATGGGTCCGCTTCTTCCTTTGACATACACCCGCCAGCTGGCGTCCTTTCTGTATCACCCTTACTCCTCGCGAGGCACTCACTCCCTTTTATCAGCCCCGGTCACGCGTATCTCAACCCACTGCCCCAAGCAGCACAACCAATACGCCACACAAGCCATGACAAGTTCCGAACAACAACAGCAAGAGGGCCACGACTGCAGCGAGGCCACGTGCACACAGCCGCAAGCTGAGCTCGTACTGGTGGCCACGGCTGCCAACAAGCTCATGGAGCGTCGGGGCAAGCTCCGACCGAGGAAGAGCGTCTCCGAAATGACGGTGCCGTGCGAGTCGCGCACCGAACTCAAGTACCTCCAGACGACCGAAGCCGGTACGGCACTTCAACGCCAACTTGTACAAGTTGAGAATCATATAGATTTAACGGATTTGGTTCTTATGTGGCACAGGCGTCGAGGTGTCGCAAGTGCAGGGCTCGCTGATGTTCACCGTGGGCCACTATCGGGTGTGCCACCTCATCGGAAGCGGTGGCGGCGGCCGAGTCTACGCCGGACTGGACACGGTCACCGGCCAGCAGGTGGCCCTCAAGATCTGCTCCAAGCAACTGAGCGAGCGCCAGCTGGAGCGCCTGCGCACCGAGTACAACGTCATGAGCAACCTCAAGCACCGCCACATAATCAAGCTCCACGGAGTGTTCGAGAACGACTCTCGGCTGTGCCTCGTGATGGACTACGCCGAGGGCGGCGACCTCTTCGAGCACATCAAGTCACACAAGCGGCTGCCTCGACACGAAGCCCGTCGCATCTTTCGTCAGCTGGTGAGCGCGCTCAGCTACATGCACTCGCAGGGCTACATGCATCGCGACCTGAAGCCGGAGAACTGCCTGCTGGACAAGGACGGCAACCTCCTCCTGGCCGACTTTGGCTTCTCCGACTACTGGTCCTCCTTCAAGCTGGAAACCGAGGGTAAGTCGCTCCGCCACACTCATACGACGCGTTGGTCCGTATAGGCGCTCACGAGGTGTCCGTGTGTCCATGCAGGAGTGGGATCGCTCAACTACGCGTCGCCCGAGATCATCACCTCGTCCGCTACCTACGTCGGCCCCGAGGTTGACCTCTGGTCGCTGGGCGCCGTTCTCTACACGATGGTGACTGGCAAGCTGCCCTTTTACGCGGCGGATCCCACCAGCACCCATCGAAAGATTCGCAGGGGAGCCTGGCGAGTCGATGCGCACGTCAAGAGCGATCCCGACGTGTTCGACCTGCTGTGCCGACTGCTGGAGACCGACCCACTCCGGCGGGCCACAATCTGGGATGTTATCAACCACCCCTACTACAAGGGCAGCAGGATCGCCGAGGCAAGTGAGAGCTCCGGCGCGTCGTCCACCACAACGCGGAAGTCGCCAATGGCGTCGCCCACCGGTTCGGATACGCTGAGCTGCCTTCCCGATTCGTCCACCTCTACAACTTCTTCTGCCGCTGCCTGCTCGTCATCGTCCTTTCCCTCGTTCTCCTTCTGCACCTCGCTGTCGTCATGTACGTGTTCGACGTGCTCTTACGCCTGCACAACATCAACCACTACTACCTCAACGACCTCTAAGCCGAAGGAAAAGGAGAGGAAGCACGCCAAACACCTGCTCACCCCGATCGCAGAGTAATCGCTGTAAATACCATAATTGTGATTTTATAAATGATTTTCCAACATAGCTTGCATACCTTGAATTCGCGGTAATTGTGCTCATTTACTCTGCTACTTGTTTTTCTTGATTTTGTTGCATTCGTGGAGAGATCAATCAATCTAAAAACATGTCCATTCACAAGCTCGACAAGGCCCACGCTACGGTGAACCTCGAGGAGGCGGCCGCCCGCACCGGCACCATCCGCTCGGTCCCCTACCACGAGACCATCGCCTACCAGCGCTTCTATGCGAATGTGTTCACGAAGGCGACCGTCTTTGGTAAGAGATGGGTTCCCCTGGTCAAGAACTACACTCCCACCGCTCTCCGCTGGGGTGCCCTTGCCGGCATTGCTGCGGCTTACGTCATTGAGCCCTCCTTCCTCACTCAGTTCTTCACCTCCAAGCCCGCCTCCAAGTAAAAATGTACGACCCCCCTTCCAATTAATCTTCGGAATCCCCCCCCCCAATGCCAAAATAATCTTCCGCGCTAAGATGCACCTATCAATTCGTGTGCTTTCGCATGCTTGCCGCTCCCCACAGGACTATTTCTCCCATTCAGAGGTTGCCAACGGACTTTTGGTAGCTGCGAAGAAATAAACAATCTTATTCCAACCAGTAGATGTACAGCTCAGCACATGCATGGACCCTGCTCCTTCACGTCGGGTCCGAGGGATATCTTGTCGTCAATGAAGAGTTGCTGATGATAGTTCCTGTAGTTGGTAGCCCCGATCGTAAGCAACCGTGGTGTGCGCGTAGCTTTAACGATGAACCACATAGGTACGCACCACTCGTCCAGCTTGCGCTTGGCCTGCGTGGCGAGAAGGTGGAATGCCTGCTCTACGTTCTCGCCTTCCTTGGCGCTGACCGAGAAGTGGGGGATGTCGCCGTTCTCCCTGCACCATGCCTCCGCCTTGGCTTTCGGCACCTTCCTCTTCTCTTCGAGGTCTCCCTGCTCGCCCAGGTCAACATCTCACGCCGTCCAAGTGTAGCGAGCCCCCTAACTAACCTTGTTTGCAAAGACACCAAACACGGTGTGCTCTACGTCGGGCCGCATTGTTATGTTCTCCTCGTAGATGCGCTTCCAGTCGGCGACCCGCTCCAAGGACCGAGGGTTGGTGATGTCATAGACCAGTACGCACACGTCCGTGCCCTGTAGAACGCTCGGCCAAGGCTCTCGAAACGCTCGTGCCCAGCTGGCCAGGCAATAGTAGTCAGCGCAGAGGATTGCAACGTCATTCGGGAGGTGCTGGCCGTACCGGTATCCCACACTTGAAGGTAGACCATGGTGCCCTCAATCAACAGCTCCTTCGTTAGGAAGTCGGCGCCTGAGCCAAGAAAATGAGGCGAGGAGTGAACATCAACTCTACTCGAGCAAGGGTGAGTCATGGGCTCGGCTGGCCGCACCTATGGAGACACGATAGAGCTCAGAGAACTTTCCTTGCACAAACCTGCGCATGAGCGAGGTCTTCCCTACGCTGTGTTGTAGGAAAGTGTAAGTGTCAATACTGGTGGCGACTGCGCGTGATGGAGTTATGCTGATCTAGTGGCTCTCAAATAGAGCGTCTTCAGCTGCGAGCCAGCAGGGTGAGGCAAAAGCACCTGGACTCGCCCAAGATCAAGACCTTGAGGAAGGGCCTAGTGCTGCTCTTGTTAGCCATTGTCGCAAGTGGTGGTCGAATCGCTGGGTGTGGTAGTGTGGTTTCTGGATGGCAAAAGTGCCTGATGAGTTGATGGAGGACCCACCCAAGGGTCACCATGTCTTATGGCTGGTGCGTAACCACCGCTCATTCATCGAACCACCACAGAAGTGGCCAGAAGCGGCTGTGCAATCGTGATGGCCCAGATGGCCATGCTGCACGTTTGGTGCTGCTTCAATAGAAGCAGCTTCCCAAAGCTGAGGCCTGTTGCCGACATGCTGCAGAAATAGTAGAAGTCACCATCCACGAAGGGGGAGTGGCTTCTGGAAGAAGCTGCACCATTCGTGCACCACATGAAGACAACAAAGTTGGCAACAACAACCTTGGTGTCTGCAGCCTTTAGTACAATTTGTCGTGAGTCATCCCGGGTGTCCTGCAGACGTCTATCTATCACTGAGCCACTGGGCTGCCCTCCTCTTCGGCGGGTGGCGCGGCGGGGGAGGCCTCCTTGGACTTGCTCTTGGATTTCTTGGTCCGTGGAGACGATGGCGCCACGGTCGTCATCTTCAACGAACTGCAGCACCCCCATCATTGACGTTGTTGTTGTTGTTGTTAGAGAAAACCGAACACGCCACATTCTACAAACAAACACACACACACACACGCATGCGCACGCACCTCTCGAGGCCTTCGGGGCGCTGGGCCATCTTGGGCAGCGTGCGGCAGGAGCTCGTGCGGAATCGGGGCTGGCAGCCGACATCGCGGAGGGCGGCGAGCGGGGGAGTGGTGGGGGAGGGGGCGGGGCTGGTGGGCGCCGACGACGCGCCGCTGAGGGTCTTGTTGCGGGGCGACACCGGCGGAGGCGGGCCGTGCGCGCCCACGGGCGCGGACTGCGTGAGGTCCGGTCGTGGCGTGTCGTAGTAGTTGCCCGACGCTCTCTCACCTGATGTCGTGTGCGCGCGTGTGTGTCGTCAGCACAGGTTGACGTGTGTGTGTGTGTGGTGTGTGTGTTGCGAGGCAAGCGACCTTCAAGCTGCTGGGCGGCCTGCTGCGCGAGCGTGATGCTGCTCGCCTGGCCCGCGGGCACGTAGACGGCGGCTCGCTTGGGCACGTCGTTCTGCGATGCGTTGGCGGCGAGTGAGTGAGTGGGGGGGAGGTTGTTGTGGTCAGGCGTGGCGGGCGCGTCGTACGGTGAGCGATTGGCCTCGGGGGCGAAGGGCGGCCGCTCGGAGCGCCGCGATCTGGGGAGAGCCCAGCAATTCGTTGGCGGCCTGATTCAGCTCTGGAGGCACACACGCGATCGTGAACAAGACAACCAACCAAAAAAAAGACAACGAATAAAATAAAATAAAATAAAATAGGGTTTGGTGCCGGCGGTGTTACCGATGGTGGAGATGGCGCGCTTCAGTTCTCGGCCCTGGAAGGCTCCCTTCTTTCGCGTCAAACTGTTGATAAGATCTATCCATTTACGGCGTTAGTTTTATAAGTAAATTGTTTTGAATAAATAATTATTTATGGCTTTTACATTCATAATAATAGTCAAAAAAAGGGTTTTAATTTTACCTTCTCGGGCGGCTCGGTCGCCGTCCATCTTCTTCTTGATGGTGAGGAGTTCGTTGACCCATTCGGTTTTCTCCAGCTCGCTCTCCGCAAAGAAGCGAATCAGCGACTCCCCGAACTCGGTGTCCAATCCGAAGCTGTGCTTGTTCTCTGTGACACGCATGCCGCGTTATCAGCCATCGTCATCGACATATCGCGATATCGCCACGCGTCACAGTCGCTGATTTGGGACTGGGGAGAAATGGGGGGGAGAGAGAGAGAGAGGGAGAAACGCACTGGCGTCATCGGGGATGGAGCGCGGGACGAGGTATTTGAGTTGGAAGGAGGCGCGGAACTTGAGGTCCTTCTCCCCGCCGATCGACTTTTTCCGCTTCAGCGCCGCCATTCCACTGCCTGCACATCGCACGCACGCACACAACGTCAGTGTCGGATCGTGGTCGCCGTGTGTGCGTGTGCGTCGGTTGGGGGAATGGCGAGCGCGTGCCTGTGCACTTGGCTACGACGAGGAGGTCGGAGAAGAGGAAGACCTGGTTGGGCTGCCGCTTCTTCTGTTTGACGGACCACACGACGAGCGTGCCCTGTCGCACGTACTTGCGTCCGGGCACCACCAAATTCTGTTGTCGCGTGGTCCCAATGTTAGATTCGGAGTTAAATAAAATATAAATACACGATGAGTGTACCTCTGCTCTGTTGCTGAAGCGGGACTGGATGGTGGATACTAAATGTACATGCTCCGATTCCTCGGCCTTTTCTTCGATGTAGGACGCCACGCTCGCGATCTGGTCCAAAGCCTACGCCGAGAAAACGCGGGAGCCGCCAAATGTAAGTTCATTTTCGAAATAATTAATTAAAATATACAATCAAGGAAAACAAAAAAGGGCCTGTTGCGTTTTGAATAAAATAAAATAAAATATGATATTACCTTTTGGAGAGATTCGTAGTCGTTGTGGTCCTTTTCGGTGTGCTTGAGCAGGTCCCTGAGGAGGAGCTGGTATCGGGGGATCCTCTGCACGGGCATGATGAGGTAGGCGAATATGTCCTTGTTCTCCAGCTTGGCTCCGTTCGACTTCTCCAGACCCTGCACCGCATCGCGTTTGAGCCACGTGGATAATCATTGTGTCCGCGTGTGCGTGCGCGTTGGGTTACCGTGATGTAGGCGGCGAACTCCAGGGAGTTCTTGCGAGCTTGGGCCAACTCACTTCGTGCTCGGTCATAGTCCTTCACGTATTGTGTGTAGACCTTCAAGAAGAGGCCCTGCACATCAACCCCCACACATAATACGACGGTCAGACAAACCCCAAAAACAAATTGTTTTCCTGAGCCCATTTAAATGTTATTGCGATTAATAATAAGAATATAAAAAGAGAGCAAGAATGAAAATCTCAGAGAGTGCGTACGAGCTGGAGGAAGATGTCGCCGAGCTTTTGGTGCGACGTCCATTGTTCGACGCGTGGTGTGAGGTCGCGCAGCAATTTGCCGTTGTAGTTCACGATCACCTGCAGATCGTTGTACAGCGACTTGATCTCCTTCAACGTCACCTGCTCACAATCACAACCACAACACAAGGCATGAACAAGACGCCACTACCAAAAGCTCACGCACGGTGATGATCTGGCGTACCTCGCCGAGCTTGGAGCCGTTTTTGGGCTTCCATAAGTTGTCGGTGAGGCTCTCCCTGATGGGGTTGATGAACACGCTCATGAGCAGCATGAGGTTGTTGACGTAGTCCTTCTCCGTCTGTAAAATCTCGCGCGCCACGTTTTCCCTGTAGGCCACGTCTCGCACTGCACGCAGGCACAAACGTAGAGAAGAAACTTGAGTCAACCCCGCTCGTGTGTTGTGTGTGTGTGTGTGTGTGTGTGTGTGTGTGTGTGTGTGTGTGTGTGTGTTGTGTGGTGGGTGACACGATCTTACCTCGCTTGATGTAGGCCTTGCGCGCACGGCCGCCGCGGACCAATGCCTGCAGCAACACGATGCCTCGGACCACCTTCTCGTTGGCCACCACGCCGTTCGTCTGCTTATGCGGGCGTCGTTTGTTCACGGCCCAAACAAAAATAAAATAGATCAGCAAAACAACACAATGAAAAACAAATAATATAAAAATTAAACTCCGAATGATCATGATTCTTATTATTATTATTATTACAAATAATAACTCTGTTGTCGGAGGGAGAGGGCACCGAGGCGTCGTCTTGGCCGAGCGTCTTTTCTTTGGTGGCGCTGACCGCGTTGTTGTTGCGGTAGGCGAAGCGGGAGAGAAGGATCTCGGCCCGCTTCTGGTCGCCCTCGTCGAACTTGATCTCGCCCTGCTCCTTCCGTTTGTGCATCTCCTCCTTGGGCTTGAGCTTGAAGTAGAAATTCCATTCCGTGTCCGCCGTCTCGGCTATCGCCTCTATACACTCACTGAGACCGCCATCGCATCGCATCGCATTCCACATCCCACACGCCATACCAACAGCACGAGAAAGAAAATGAGAGAAATCATTTCCGTTGGTTTCGTGTGATCACACAGTCCGTGCGTGTGGCTTGCAAACGGGAAAAGAAAGGGCCAAGGCGTGTATAGAGGGTACACGTACATCACACGGGCACTGTTTCCGTGCCGGTCCAGGTCGCTCAACGCAAAACGTTTGGTGGGTGGAATGCCGCACTCTTCGCACGCCTGTGCAACGTGATCGCGATGCGCAGGTGGAACGAAATGTGTTAACAAGGGCCGCTCCGCAAAAGAACGAAAGAGACGTCGCTTTCCTTCTTTCCTTCTTTCTTTTAGCTCCGAAGAGCCAATCGTCAAGAGCAGGGAAAGGGAAGGAGAAATGGAAATGGTGAGGAGCAGGAGCACGTACCGCCAGGAAGAAGCCGATGTTTTCCTTTCGTCGGTAGGCTTGGTTGAGGTCCTTGCCTTCGTAGTAGCGGGGCACCGACCCCATTTTGAGGGACAGCATGAGCCGGCACAACAGCACGCCGTCCTGTACGCCCCCGCGGGGTGGCAGCCGTCACACCAAAGAAAAACGCCGACACGAGCTTAGCAAAATACAACTAATAATAATAATGGAACCAGGGGGGGGGGCAATAAATCAAGGCGACTTGCGTTGGGGAGTTGGTCCAAAGCATCTGGTTGTCACGATAAACGAAATCGAAATGAAGCCCCAAGGATCGTTCTCAATTTAACGATCTAAGATCGCGATTCTTCGTCGTCAAAGAACGAAAACGGGAGGGGGAGCGCACCCGAAGAAGCTCGTGGAAAGTGGCAGTCTTTTCCTCCTTGAGGGCATTAAGGTCCTCCATCAACACCTCGGCCACCCATTCCTGAACGGCCAACTCGCGAAGGAGGTACTCGTCCACTTCCGCCGCCGTTACCGATGAATCCATCCTCTCTCTTTCGATTTTGATGAACTCGTGTTTGTGTCTTCAATCCGGAAGGGCTCAGCCAAGTCACGAGCTGCAGAAGAAAGGGCTCTCTCCCGAGGAGCTCTCTTCTATTCTTCCTCTGTTCCTGGTCTCGTCTGACCCGTCTCTTTCGTTGCGGCGCTGTACACGCGCTCTCCTTTCTCGCCGTATGACAGTTCACTGCAGCCACCGCGCCGTGTCCGCGCCGCCCGTAGCATAGGAGCACGCGAGGCAGAAGCACCGGCGCAATTCGTTTTATTTTTTCATATTTAATTATTTATTTTTATTTTGCAAACAAAACAATAAAAATAAATAAGCGACCAAGAGATGGACGTGGTGCCGGGGCAAGAGTTTGATTTGCCGCTGGACGTGGGCGACGCCGAGGTGAGCGCCCTGGCGTTCCATCCAGACAAGCCCGTGGCTTACGTCGCCGCAGGCGAGCACCTGTTCGGTTGGTCCCCCCTCTCTCGCTCGCCAAACAACGAAAGCGAAACCAATTTCTTTTATACATGATTTTTATATCATCTTCCTGCTTGGGTTCCTTTTCTTCGATTGCAGCCCACAAGCATCATTTTTTTAAAACAAAAAAAAAACCTTTCCCTCCAATTCAGCATACGATCTCTACAGCGGTGCATTGAGCGGAAGGGGGCGGGTCAATCCGGGCAGCCGCATCCACATTCTCGTCTCCTCGCCCGACTACCTCGTCGCCGCCACCGAAGTACGCAGGCTCGCTCTACTCCCTCCCTTCTCGCTGCTTCTCACTTTCTCTCTCTCTGTGCCCCCCAATATCCCGTGGCGTAGGATGGCTCCCTGTACGTGTACGAGGGCGACTTCATGGTGGCGGGCGCGGTCGGGCCGCTCTGCCCGGCCGCCGTGTTCGCGGGGCTCAAGGGCGAGCGCGTGCCCTTTGCCGCCCTGGTCCTCTCCCCGCTCATGCCCTGGCTCTTCTTCGCCCGCGGCGACAGCAAGGAGATCAACGGTTCGCCTTCGTTTCTCTCTCTCTCTCTCTCTTCTCCTTCTTCATCATCGTCATCATCAACATCAACGGCTGACACGACGGTGCAGTGATCGATCTGAGCACGAAGCAGAAGCTGGCCTTCAAGATGGACGCCAAGAAGCCGGTGACCGCGCTCGCGTGCGATCCCGGACAGCCCCAGCTCGTACGTCGAGCCCTCCGCTTCCCCCCCCCCCGCGCGCGTTCAATCGACCTCACGTGCGTGCGATCGTGGCCCAATAGGCGGCGGCGTCGTCGGATGGCGTCGTGCGCGTGTGGGACTACAGCAGGCAACGCGTCCACTTCCAAACCGACGGTACCACACCTCCGCAACACACGTTTTGTTTTTGTTTTTGTTTTTGTTTTTGTTTTATTTATTTTATTTTTTCATTTTTAATAATAATGATTTATCGTCGAACCCAGATTTCAACACGATCTCGGTGGCCAAGAAGATCCCGCTGTCGCGCATCAGCGCGCTCGAGTTCTTCCAGCAGCAGATCGTCGCCGTGGGACAGAACGGCGTCGTCGTGCTGTGGAACCTCGCCCTGAAGGAGGCCAGCAAGGTTTCCGCCGGCTGGTACACGCACGCGCACACGTCGCATCAGTGCGCACGCACAGCAACCGCCTAGTCGTTCACACCGTGTGTGTGTGTGTTGTGTGCGTATGTTGTGTGATGGTGGCTGCGGCAGTCGGATCATGCGGCACATGTTGCCGGTCGTGGGCGCGCTGGCCCACCACGCGCTGCCGTGTCTGCTCACGCTGAGCGCCAACGGCACGCTCTTCTCGTGGAAGCTCACCACCCACCCCGACAAGAAGATCAGCATCCATCCCGGCGGTACCCCCAAACCCGCTCCCCGTCGACCAGCGCTCCTTGTGGCTCACCCTCCCGCGTGTATGTGTGCGTGTGCGGCCAGGCTATACGCAGGACTTCAATGCGGTGGTGACGGAGACGGAGCGGCGGGTGGACTACGCCTCGAGCTTCGGAGATCGCGCCGACGCGCCCCAGTTGGAGGCCACCGGACTCGTCGCGCATCAGTCGCTCAACTACCTCGCCTTTACCTTCAACGTAACCCTCACCCCCCCCCCAATGCCCCCTCTCCCCTCTTCTCCCCGTCGCCACATGCTCCCCCCCCCGGTTGCACTGCTCTCACCTCCCTCCGTGCAGAGGGCGCCCAAGGCCGACGGGGTCCCCCCTCCGCAGCTGGGAACGCGTGTCTGTTTCTACTCCCTCATGCCTCGGTTCGCCCGCTCTGTACTTCTATTTGTTTAATATTAATTAAAATTATAAATATTTATTTATTTTATATGCTTTTTATTTTAAGAAATGTTTATTAAAATTCTAATGATATGCGTGAATGGATGGAATTCAGGTCGAATCCGGCGATGCTGCTGCCTCAGGCGGAGCGGGTGGAGGTGCAGTCGGACTTCTTCCACGAGGAGCGCTTCACGTTCGACTTCCCGGCCGACCGCTTCCACTTTGTCGACCGCAACAAGGTCCAGTCGCACTCGCTGCTGGACGGCAACAACATGCTCGAGGACGAGCTGCCCGCCGTGCCCGAGGACGTCGGCACCACCCTCCACCCGACCCGCTTCCTCTACAGCCCCATCCTGCGCCAGTTCCTCGTCTTTGGCGAGCTCTTCGACACCATCGCCCACAACAAGGACGACGGTAGCCACTCCACACCTCACCTCACTACGTCAACCGCAACCATGTTGATGACGTGTGTGTGCGTGCGTGCGTGCGTGCGTGTGCGTGTGTGCGTTAATGCAGATTCGTCGTTCGATTCGATTCCGAACGCGAGGGAGCAGAAGAAGTCGCTGCTGGCGATGAAGCTGAAGGAGAGCAAGAGCGCGGGCAGCGGCGCCGTGGACCTCGAGGGACCGGAGGACCCGCAGCTGGGGGCCGGCGGCAAGTCGGACAAGAAGGAGAGGCGCGACCACAAGGACAAGAAGAACGCGGGCGGCAACGGCAAGCTCATGGCCAAGTTCCAGGTCCGCACCTACGCCCACCTCCCCGCCGCCTCGGTCTCCCAGCGGTACGCCGCCCTCGCCCCCTTTGCGTTGGAATGCGTGGAATGAAATGGAATGGAATGCCAAGCATCGCCATGGCTCGGGCTCACACGCTGTCTGGCATGCGCACGAATCGTGCAGGACCAGGTATCGTTACTGGCTGAGCGCCGACCACAACTCGAGCGAAGGCAGGACCGCCCCTCGCGTCCTGCAGAAGGGTACTCCCCCTCTCCCTCGCTCCCCCAAGTGAGATCGGCCACCTCACGAGCCGCATGCGTGCGTGTGCGTGCCTGCGCGCGCAACAGGGCGCGATGGCGTCTTCATCGGCAGCCACCACCTCGAGTACGTCGTTCTGTCGGAGAGCGGCGAGAAGCTGCACGTGGCCTCGACCAACGCCCCGACGTCGTCCAAGGCCGCCCACAAGCTGAAGCTCGACTTCCCGCGCCCCATGCTGCGCGTGTTCAAGACTCCTCTTGGTAGCCCTCCCCCCCTCTCCTCCTCACTCGCGCACGAGACAGCCACAGCACTCATCGTCTCATGCGTGTGCCTGTGCGTGTGTGTGCAGCGAGCGAGCGTGCGGTCCTCTATTTCGACCCGACCGACAGCAAGGTGGTGTACTCGCTGAACGTGGCGACGGGCTCGACGGAGATCACCGCGTTCCTGCCCTCCCCCGAGCGTCGCCACAGCCTCAAGCTCTACCGCGGCGAGGTCCCCATCGACGTGCTGTGGAAGCCGCAAGCGGTACCGATCGCTCGCCCCTCGCCTCCCTCGCTCTCCCATGTATCCTCTGTCGTCACACACACACACACACACACACACACACACACACACACACACACACACACACACACACACGCACATGTATACAGGCGTCGTCGCACACGCATCTGGCCGCGGTGGTGACGACCCATTTCATTCGCCTGTTCTCGTCCGACTTGAGGGGCAACATCCGCGAGATCTTCAAGTACGAGAAGCCCTACAAGGCCGGCCCCGCCTACTTCCAGGTCCGACCACCGCTGCTCCCTGTCCGCCGCACGCGCGCGCGCACGACGCACGTTGCGCCGTGGCAACTCATAAGGCGTGGCGTTTCTGTTGTGGTTGTTCTCAGAGCGGCTACTGGCTCGGTAGCTCGTTCCTGTTTTCGACGCCCACGAGCATCTCCTACCTGACCATCGAGGGCATCGTCAGGCCCCTCTGCTCTCTCGACGTGGCCGGCGCAGGTTCAGCTGCCCCCCTCTTCCGCCACTCCCCCTTTCGCCACCCCCCCCCAATTCTCTGCGCTTTGCGCGTGCGTGCACCAAACGATCGCCGTGCGAGCGCATGCTGATGGCTGCGTCGTGCGCGTGCGCGCGTGTAGTGATCACGGCGGTGATGAATGATCGCATCTTCTACGCGTGCCCGTACCACGACCGCACCCAGATCCGTTCCCAGCCGGTGGGCCTGCTCGAACCGCTCCTCATGGTGCGGTCTGCCTGCTCGCCCTCCCCTCCCTCCCCCAACGGCAAACGCTGACTGGACACAAATCATCGCCGCCCACCGCCGTGTGTGTGTGTGTGTGTGTGTGTGTCATCAGGGTCAACTGTCGATGGCGCCGTTCCTCCGCCTCTCGCCGCATCATCTCAGGCCCCTCATCGCGAGGATCGTGGGTCGCTTCGACTGCAGGCGCGTCAGCCAGTATCTACTCGAGGAGCTCGACAGGCGGGTAGGCTCACACACACACACACACACACACACACACACACACACACACACACACACACACACACCTCTGTCTGGTGCAGTTGAGCGCTCATTCACACACAACACACTTGGTGGCGATGTCAGGGCCTGCCCGACTTGGCGTTCGCGCTCGCAGAGAATTCGATCCTGCTGGACGACCTCTACAAGTGCGAGTTGGCGGTCAGGTCGCTGTCCTTCCACAAGGCCATCAACCTCCTCTACAAGGCCTACAAGAACTCCCCCGGTGCGTTCGCTCTGCCCCCCCCCCACCAAAAGAACGAAATGCGATGTCTTCTTCGCTCTTCGCTTTTTTTTCTCCTTGCCGGGACTGGAACGTGTGGCCCGACCGTCTGACCGCCGGCCGCCGCACCCGCACACAGAGTACCCGGCCCTGCCGGCGACGTCGGAGCTGCGCGGCCGCTTCGTCCACCTGGCCGAGGTGGCCGTGGACTTCCAGCAGTACGAGATCGCCAGGCGCTGCTACGAAGTGCTCAACGACTACTACGCCCTCCTCCACATCTACGCCATCTGCAGGTTTCGCCTCCTCTCTTTGCTCTCTCTTTCGCTTCTTCACTGACGTCGTCTCTGGCGCGCGGGGCAGGGATGTGGAGGGCCTCAAGTCGCTCACCGCCGGCGACATCCAAGACGCGCCGGTGGGCCTCGCCGAGCTGGCCCAGATGCTGATCGTCGTCGAGGTGCCTTCCCCCGCCCCTCCTCTCCCCGAAACGTCGAGACTTGTTCGTGTGTGCGTGTGTGTGTGTGGCCGCCGCACGTTCGTGTGTTGTGTGCTGAGCGAGCTCGCGTGGGTGTGTGCGTGCGCGGTCGGGCGAGCAGGCCCAGAACGCGGGGAAGCCAGCGGGAGTGTCCAACGCGGCCTTCACGTCGCTCTACACGACGAGCCACTGGAACGCCCTACAGGCCACCCACCCCATCATGAGGGCACGTCGCTACCCCCATCTTTATGATCGTTTCATCTCCGTTCGTTCCTTTTTTTCGTTACATTGTGTTCCTGTCTCGTTACATCCGTTCCATCATCCTCTTCTCGCTCTGTGCTTCACTATGGGCAACATCAGCAATTTTTATGTAAATTTTATTGTTGCGAAATCGCAATCACAAAGTCGATTGTCGATACGCCAGGGGCACAACGTGTTTAGAAGATGCTCTCCTCCTTCTCGTTGTTGAAGCTCCTCGCGCCACCCTCCGGGCGGGGGGTGTTCCTGGCGAAGCTGATGGTCACCCTGCGGCCATCGAGCTCCTTGTCGTGCAGGGCCTCAGCAGCCTTCTGGGCATCCGCGGGGTCGTTGAAGGTCACGAAGCCGAAGCCGCGCGAGCGACCGGTCTCCCTGTTAAGCACAACTCGCACTACGCGAACGTAATCGTGCTCGAAATTAGGCCTCAAAATTTCGGAAATTGGCCGGCAGATTCGGCAGGCATTGGCGTACCGTGCCTGACCTCGCCGAAGGGCTCGAAGGCCTCCCTCAGGCCGTTCTCGTCGGTCTTCCACGAGAGACCTCCGATGAAAAGGCGCGAGGGGTTGATGTCCTCGGTGAAGCGCCTGATCGCCAGCCTGTTGGCGGCAGCCGAGCCCTGGCGGGCGATGAGCATGGAGGCGGCGGGGCGCGAGGCGAGGGAGAGGCGGTTCATTATTAGACGTGGAGATGAAGCTAGATGGAGAGACAACTGAAACCGATCGCGAGCCGCGCCTGCGCCCTCGCCCGTCTTCCTCCCTTTTTCCCTCCGCGGAGTGTCGACACGCAAATCGGAGTTAAATTCCTGGAAAATTGGAACTCCGAGCAACGTTACATGGCAGGCCAGCTGTGGTTGGTCGATGCTGACGACCGCAAACCCTCCTCTGCCACACCAGGTGGGCCAGGGCCCCGAGTGCGAGATGGTGACCGTGTCGCCGCTCAAGCCCGAGGGCGTTCAGGACTGGCTGGGCAAGAAGCTCGATTGGAATCCCGCCTTCATTCCCTCGTCCCAGCGCCCCGCCCCGCCCCCGCCCCAAACGCTGGCCTCCGACCACTCCGTGCTGGCCGACGAGAGCCGCAGGTAACGCGCCCTCCCGCTTTCCTCATTTGGCCCACTGGAATGCGTTTCTCACTCGTGGAACGCGTCGTTTTCTCACTCGTGGATCTGGAATTCGAATCTCGCGCTGCAGCGGGGCCAAGGCCGGGGCGGTCAACGTGGCCGACAAGGGCGGCTACCTCATGCTGGTGCCTCCGTCGCGCAAGCTGCACATCCCCAAGGTGTCCCTCCCCTACTGCGACTCGACCACGCCCACCCTCCGGTACACGCTCCACAGCCCCAGAGAGAAGCGGGAGATATGGGGAGGAATGGAGAGGAGAGAAAGGGGAGGGGGGGGGCGATGGAGATCTCACGGGCGTGTTTCAAGCCGCACGCTGTCGGACGAGAACGTGAGGCGCATGACCCACTACGCGGCCAAGGGCGCCGGCGACGCCTCGGGCACCACCTCCGACGGCGATACGCTCGACCAAGACGTTCGTCACACCGCACACAACCACAATACGATCTCCATTTTTCCTTTTCTGATTATATTTATTATAATTAGATTATTATTATAATTATTATTATTTTAATTTTAATTTTTCGGTTCGTCAAACTTACGCGCACGACAGGACGTGGACAGCACCGAGTTCTCTGGCACGTCCGAGATTCCATCGTCGACCAACATCGACGACACCTTCTCGCCCATGACCGACAACACCGAGGACGACGTACGCCCCCTCACTGTTGCGATCTCTATTGGAACTCTATGAGTGTGACGCAGCCCACAAAACATACGCACAACACAACACAACACAACACAACACAACACAACACAACACAACACAACACAACACAACACAACACAACACAACATACACAACCACAACCACAACACATGACGCCTATCAGGAGGAAGAGGACACCGAGACGGAGACGGTGCGCGACGTCGAGGACGATGAGGACAGGGAGAGACCGGAGAAGGAAGGCGCCAAGCAGGGCGAAGGTAGCTTTTGCCGTTTATTATTATTATTATTATTATTATTATTATTATTATTATTATTATTATTATTATTATTTGTTCCATTTAACATTAATTCTATTTTTTGTCAAATAATAATAATAGTAATACTAATGTTGTGATTGCGGGTCAGGCGAGAAGCAGGAGAATGAGGCTCCGGCCGAGTCCAACGAAGAGACCCTCGCCACCATCTCTTCCGAGCGCAACAAGATCACGTAACAACTCTGCTCTGCTCTGCCAACCCCCCCCCCCCAATCCCCCAAACTCACGATCACGCCCGCCCCCAGGAATGCTCGCGAGGGAATGCGGAGAATGCTGCTGCTCATGGACCTCGGCCGCTTCAGCTCCGCCTTCGACCACGCCGACCTCTCGATCCGTCTCCTGCGTACGCGCCGCTCTCTCTCTCTCCCTCCCCCTCCCCCCCTGCTCTCCCTCTCGCGGTTTCTCGCTCGTCACACTCGCTGACCCCCTCTGCCTGCGTCGTTCTTCCGTACAGGCAAGGACGCGGAGGAGCGCAGGCGGGAGATCAAGTTCTGTTCGTCGTACAAGCTCGCGCTGTCGCTGCTGCTCAGGATCAAGCAGCTGCAGCGCCTGGCGCGCGAGGGCGCCCATCCCTCCTCCTCCTCGTCGTCTTCTTCTTCGGTGGTGGCCGCGTCCCGGCTGCTGCGCGACAAGAACCCGGTCGGCGGGCTGGCCCTGATCTCGCGCCACCTGGCCGAGGTCAGGCTCGACCCCAGGCACAGCTCGCTGCTGCTCAGCCTGGCCGTCGGCATCCAGATGGACATCGGCAACTTGGCCTACGCCGCTGGCCTCATCCGGCGCCTGCTGGCCCAGCTCGAGGCCGAGGCGAGCAGCGGCGGCGGCGGCGGGGGAGGAGGCGAGCGCGGCCGAACGGACGACGCCGACAGGGCGGCCCTGGTCGAGAAGCTGCGGGAGTGCGAGGAGCGCGGACGCGGCGGGGGCGGCGCCAGCGACGCCGTGCCCGTTCCCTACAAGTGCGTGCGCTGCGGGCACATCTACGCGGGCAAGGTGCCGGGCAGCCACTGCGACAAGTGCCGTGCGCCCATCCGCTTCTGCCACTCGGTACGCGTCACACAATATTACCACAACAAATTGGCCTTGTGTGTGTGTGTGTGTGTGTGTGGTGTGTGTGTGTCGTTGCTCACACACACCGTTTACAGTCGTTCGAGCTGATCAGCCGCTCGCACTTCTACGCGTGCCGCCTGTGCGAGGCCACCTATGCGCACGACACGCCCAAGTGCTCGCTGTGCCTCTCGGCCGCCAGCCCGCTCTCGCCTCGTCGCGTCAACACTCCCGCCCAGTGAGCCAGCGCTCCTTCCCCCTTCCGCCCGCTCGCCCTTCACTTTTTGATTTCCATCATGTCACTTCACCACCGCCACCACAATAAAGATGGCATGCGTTTGTTTGACAAGAACGAAAATGTACATGGGGGCAAGCTACAGGTAGACGGCGCAGGCAAACACCAGCCCGCACAACAGAGCAAAGGCGGCCACGAGCCACACGTCGTCTGTCCTTGCGGCATTGGCGTGGCGCAGCTGTGCCTGCTGTGCCTGCTGCTGGCTCTGTGCGGGCGCCGCCGGCGCCGCCGCCCTGCGTCGTCGCTCCGCCTCCTCCGCCTCCGCCCGCCGACGGAGGGCGTCGACGCGGGCCACCTCCATGCGGGCCTCCTCCCTCTTCCGCGCGCGCCGTTTCCGGTTCTTCTGCAGGCGCAGCGCCGCGCGCATCTGCGCGATCTCGAGCGCCACGCGCGCCGTCTCGCGCTCGTTGCGCAGGCGCTGGGCCTCGCGCGCCTCCGCGCGTCTCCGCTCCGACTCGCGCTCGCTCATCTCTTCCAACCCTCGCAGCCACTCGGCCAGCCGCCGGCGCTCCTCGCTGACCTCGTGCTTGCGCGCCTCTTTGCGCGCGCGCCTCCGCGCCTTGCACTTGTCGAGCCACCGCCTCTCCTCCTCCTTCTTCCTGCGGTTTATCGCCTCGGTCCGGCGCTGGAGCGCGCGCCGCTTCTTCTCCTTCTCGAACAGGAGGCGCTGCCACCGGCGCGTCTCTTCGGGCGTCTCCCACCCGCGGCGCCAGCCGCGGATGAGCTCGCGCCTGCCGCACTGCAGGGCGTCCAGCGCGTCCTCGAGCTCTTCCAGGCTCTTGGCCCGCAGCGCGGCCAGCTCCCGCTCGCGCTTCTCTCTTCGGTCCGACGCCGTCACGGTCGCGGCCTCGTTTTTCGTGGTCGTGGTGGCCGTGGGCTTCTTGCCATTGGTCGCCGTTGGCTTCGTGGCCTGCTTCTCGCTTCCCGTCTTCTTCTTGTGGTCGCTCTCCTTTTTGGTAGCGGTCTTCTCATTCTTCGTGCGGACGTCATCTCTCTTTGTCTTATTCGTTCTTTCTCTCGCCGTCTGCTCGCCCTTTGCTTGCTTCTCACCGCCCGTCTTCGCTTTCGCTTTCGCTTTCGTTTTCGGGTTTGTATTCGCGTTCGCTTTCGCTGGTCCACTGCCCGTTGGAGGCCGACCTTCCGTTCGAGCACCGCCGGTCGTCTTCGTCTTCGTCTTCGTTTTCGTCTTCGTTTTCTCTTTCTTGAGCTGAGCCGCCGGCACCTCGCCTCTGGCCGCCATCAGCGCCCTCCTCTCGCTCTTCCTCTTCTCCTTCCTCTCCTCGCGCTCCCTCCGCTTCCTCTCCTTCCTCTCCGCCTTCTTCTTCTCCTTCCTCTCCTTCTCCTCTTCCTCCTTCTCTCTCATCTTCATCTGCGCGTCGTCATCGCTCGCCCCCCACGATGGCGTGGCGCTCCTCCGCCCGCCGTACTTCTGGCGGGGCCGTCGGACGTAAAACGAAGGCGAGGGCGCGTAGGCCGACGGCTCCCCCTCGGCCGTCAGCCGCCCCTTGATGGCCTCCACCAGCCCCCTCCGCCTCTCGCTGTCCCGCAACGCCTCGAACGCCCTGCATTCATAATATTATTTTATTATTTTATTATTTTATGTCTTTTTTATTTATTTGCAATTTAATAATATATTTTTTTCGTGCGGAGAGGTGGGGGATACCTGGCGGCGTCGGTCGGCTCCCGGTAGATCACGAACACGAACTCCTTGTCCCACTGCTCGCGCAGGGCCAGCACCGGCCCGAACGACTCGAACAGGGCCCTGCAGACGACGACGACGACGAAGGCGGGTCAGGCGTCAAGCTCTCAAATCAGGCGAGAACGAACGAAAGAACGAAGAACGAGAGAGAGAGCGGAGGAGGAGGAGGAGGAGGCAGTCCTGTACCGGAGGTGCGCCTTGCGTTTCTCCACGACGAACCGCGCCTTGGCCTCTCCCTCATCGGCCACGTCGTCAAACTTGAACCCTGTGTCGCCGCCATATACACAGCTCTGAGCATCAGCAGGGCACCCGTGTGCGTGCGTGCGTGTTGTGTATGTGCGTACCGCCCACGAAGATCTTGCGGTCCAGCTCAAAGGCCTCCTGGCGGCGCCACAGGGCCTTCTTGCGCTCCCACTCCTCCCACAGGGCCAGCCGGGCCTCCCTGGTTTCCTCGGCGCGCTTGATGCTATGCAGCTCCTTCTGGCGCTCGTCGATCTTGCGCTGCTCCCAGCGGAGCATGCGGGTGACCTTCTCCTTGCGCTTCTCGCGGGCTCGGGCCACGATGCGAGCCCGCTCCCGCTCCCAGTTGGCCTCGACGCGCGCGAGCCTGTTCGCTCGGGCCTCCCTGCGACGCTCCTCGCTGCGCTGGAGGCGGAACCGCTTCCAGTCCTGCTCGCCCTCGCGCTCCCTCCGACGGGCCCGCTCCTGCTCCTGTCGCTTTCGTTCTTTCTCTTCTCGTCGCTTTCGCTCTTTTTCGAGCCGGCGCTCGACCGCCAGCCGCTCACGCTTTGCTTGCAGGGCCACGGCCCACGCCTCTCGACCCTGGCCAGGCGGCGATGGCCCCGCGGGCTTGGCCACATGCGACTCCCGCCGCTTCGATACGGTGGCGTCAACTCCGACAGCCTGGCTCAGCGCCTGCACTTGGCCAAGACCTGAGCCAACATCGCACGACACAGACCGCGAGCTTAAGACAGGCGACCAAGGTTATGTTGGCTGGTGTTGTTGTTGTTGGATTGGGGGCAGGGAGGTCGCAGTACCGGCAATGAGTCGGCGGATGCAGTACTCCTCGGGCGAGGTGTCCACACGCAATCCCTGCACGAGCATGCGCTGCTTCCACGAGAACGAGTAGCTGCGCCCCCCCCCCAATGCCCAAACCCGTTGCTCATGCCATCAGCCCCACGCCCGCGATGCCGGGGTAGTGGTCGTTGGAATGTACGGTATGTCGTCGAGTAGGGACAGGGCGGTGGTGGAATCGAGAAGCCAGCGGTCTGAGACCACGTGCACGCCCACCTCCTGCGCCTTGCGCACGCGCGAGTCGACCACGTCTTGTTGCTGCCTCAGCAGTTCCTCGACGTCCTCCTCGCCCACAACTAGGTGGGTGACCTAGACCGCCACCTTAAGACACATTGCACCCAGCTGACAGGACTCGCGGCGTTGGCGGGGAGGGCCGTACCTGCTTGGAGAGGATGTAGACGAGGCGGCCGCCGTGGGCCGTGACGAGACGCTTGAGCGCGTTGCGGCGACTTGCCGAGGCCTCCAGAGCGCCCGAGAACGATATCACCAACCCATCGAACAAGCTGCTCGTCGTGTCTGCCATTCTCTCGCAGGCACCTGCCCTGTGTTCGAAGTGTTGTGCTTTAGCTCTTGGTGGCCTTTTGCTTTTCCGAGTTGGCTGAACAAAAAAATTGTTGGAATTTAGGGCATTCGCATTTTTCGAGCCTTCACATGTTTAAAATTCTACTGCGACTGAATTTTCGAGTTCTGCAAACAAACTGGGAAACGAATCGCCATCACGCCTCATCGTCCAGCGTCATTACTTCCACAAGTGGCCAGTCAACAACCTCACGGCTCCTGTTTAGTTTGTTTTCACAGGGGTGTGTTTATGGTTTATGATCAGGATCCATGTTTGAAGCATGGCCAAGCGGAAAGGAGGCTTTACATCCAGGAGGCGTGGGCCTCGGACTGGACCACGGTCACGGGAAGGCCGCATGACGACAGCACGCTCTGCGAAGACGACCCGATGATGGCGCGTCTCGTGTCCGAGACGTCGTCCCTCTTCCCCACGATTACGCTCTGAACGATCACGACCGGCAAGGGCGCGTGTCATTTGCCCATCACCAAGGTTGATTAATGGAAGGAGCAAGTGGGTGTGTACCTTGGCGCCGTTCTTCCTGGCCAAGTTGCACACTTTGTCGCCAAAGTCGCGGTTCGACCTGTAGTCGAAGCTCCTGAACTCGCAGCGCCGCTGTGCAAGGCCACGCAGGAGTCATGGTCAGCAAATTTAATTGGGGATGAGGGAGGCTGTCGTACGCCTTCGTCCTTGCACATGCGCATGAACCTCGCCCTTATCTCTTCAGTGGTGGGTTTGTCGGTCAAGGTGTCGGCCACGCGCGAGTCGTAGTGGCCGTGGACGAGGAGGAGGCGGTGGTCGCGCGGCACGTTCTTAAGGGCGAACTTCATGGTGCGCCGTGACTCCTTGAGCTCGTCGACGCACACCACGTGCACCTTCTCCTCGCCCACACTGCCCTCGTAGCGTCCCTTGCGTTCGCGGTAGGTGTCATCCAGCCTGCTCCGCCAGCCATATTCCCTCTCGCTGTCTCTGTCCCTCCTCTCTCTGTTCATCTTGCCTCGAGTGGTGGAAACTGTTCAGTAATGTGTAATGAGTGTGGTGTAAGCGAGAAGCAGTGAAGGAGTAAGAGGCGACAGAGACCCTTTTATAGGTTGTGTGGCGCCAGAGGTTAAATTCTACCAATCGCAGGCCCACCCTCAAGACGCCACGCACAATCAGGACCTGAAAACCGGTCGCCTGCGGGCGAAGTTTGGGCCATCTCTTCTCGAGAGCAGCAGGCCTGGTGGTCCCACAAGTTTATCGTTGAATCGTGAACGGCTTCTCCTTCTTACACGGGACACACCTCCATGCCCTTGTAGACAGCAAGACGCTCACTGATGGTCGGCGATGGTGTAGACGTCACCCATGACAAACTGGCGCCCCTCGAGCCGCTTCTCCAGCACTCGGAATAGCCGCTGGGACTCTTCGAAGTAGCGCTCTTTAAGGGCACGTCCTCCGTGGCAAACTTGTAGAAGTAGCCCAATTGGCCTACACACGTATCAGAAGGGAGCTCCCTGCTTGGGGGAGGGTACAGGGTCCAAAGCCGCCCACCTGGCAGAAGATCCACTCGAGTGTCTCGACGCGCTTGGTCGGGTCCGACGGCAGGAACTTGCCACTCTTGTTGCTGCACCTGGCTCCCGACTGAACACGGCCACTGGCTCACCGTTGTGCCTCCCATCTTGTCCTCGACGGCTGGAATCTTGGGGTAGGGTTGATCGCCACGAACCTATCGCGTACAGGTGGTGAGTCCACCGTGCAGCTGCATGTGACAGTTAATGGGTTGCTTAGTTATCTGACAAGGAACGCTCTCTGCGTTGTTTTATTCCTAGTTTCGCCAAACCATGAACACAAGCATACTTCCTTCTAGCCATGAATCAGTGACAAAGCTTCCAAACCCAGCGAGGTGGTGTGGGTGGCCAGGCGAAGACCTGGCCTGCACTCTCATGGTGAATGGCTTCTTCACTGTGGATGCAGTTCTTGAAATTGATGACAGTGAAGACACAGGTGAGTGAAGAACTGCTACTCATCCCAGGCCTGCAGCACACTTGCATGCCCAATAAGAAGTGCCCTGGCTTCTCACCTTGCCTCCATCTGCCCTACCATTCTGAAGAAAAGAAGCACCATCAGGAGGAGGAGAGAGAGAGAGAGAGCAGAAGCAAAAACATGCACTTGAGAAGGAGGATCTTCTCCATGTGCACAAAGTGGAAGAAGTATGATGGCTGGTGGTCCAGCCTTGGAGCAGGTGGTGGCAAGCAACCCTGAAACCTATGGCATGGAAGAGGGAACAAAGAAGAGAGCACTGGCAATGATCTGTGTGACCACAGCCTTCACTTAGTGCTTCCAGAATATTCAGGCCAAGATCAACAGAATGATAACACCTTCTCCACAGGGGTAATACTTAGGGAGTAACTTGTATCCTGCCCCTTGAGCAGTTATTAGTTGTTGGGCTATCTCACTGCTCCAGCCCCACTGGTAAAAGGAACAGTTGTCTCCAAGAACAACAATAGGATATGTAGGGGAGGCAATCAAGAAGAAAATCAATAAATTTCTCACCATCACTTGAGTCTGTGGTGATGGAGGAGTTAAGAGGGTTAGCTGCTTCAAGTACTGTGAGCACAGTAAGTTGTCCAGCTTTCCACCATGATGTCCCAAGAATATCACACACAGATGAAGAGGTTCCCCAGGTCGGTCCAGTCAACACAGGCCTCCTCAAACACCTTGATGGCATAGTGGTGTGTGGGCTGCTCAAGGTGCCTGTGAAGTCCTCAATGAGACAACAGTTCACCAGCAGCCACTTGCACAGATCTTCAAATGTCACCTTCTGGCACAAGTACTCCTTGCCAAGATGCTGGGTGAGGGACACTAGCTCAATCATCAGCATTTTCTTTTCAGAACGTACTCCTCCTCCCAGTCCCATGCAAGAAAAATTTGTGTCCAGTATGGGTCTTTTTTCTTGCATATGTGGTGTAGCAGGTGGGAGAGGAAGCTACCAATGCAGCAGTGCTTGAATTGCATAGGAGATGAAAAGTGCTGTTTCATGGCTGGTGACATGGAAGAAGCTGATGAAGAGTTGAGCTGCCAGTCCCAAGAGATGCCATGGAGGATGAGGACATGGTAGTCCACATGTTGGCACTTGAATAGAAAGTGGGGATGTGCTTAGCACTCCAGCTGATCAGCACCAAAACTTTTCAGAAATTTCTTGCTGTCCTGCAACCCAGTTTCATTCCCCCAGCTTGCTGCCAGTGGCCAGTGAAAGTTTTTAACTGCCTACGTTGGAGTGTGGCAACTGAACACACACACACACACACACCACCACCACCACCACCACCACCACCACCACCACCACCACCACCACCACCCCACCAACCAACACCAACCATATAACCAACCCCCCACTTGCTTGGCTGGAAAGCATTTTGTCATGGAGCATGTTGGGGTTCTAAACTGGAAAACTGGTTTCACTAACTGGTCCCACACCCCTGAAACAAGAGGTCCAGTCTCATTGTTAAAATTGATTGTGATAAATGGGCAAATCTTCAGGTGTTGGCATTTATGCTTGCCAACACACAATGCCCATGCACCTGTTTTTACCCCTACTAAAATAATGCCAGTCATTTTCCACCTCTCAATTGGTCATAGAAGCTGTCCCCACCACATAAGCACATTTTAAGATGGAGATGCAACCTAAGAGGGGCTCCCACACATGATAGTGTTGAGTGTAAAGCTTTTTCAAAAAACACCACATTATCCACCGTAGTCCCATCTGTTGCCATAGAACAACTGTGTTTCCTGTCCATGCAAGCATGGGAGTTGAAGAGCAGTCGTGACAAGCCAAGTGTGAGGCTTGGTGCATGCATGTGATGAAGAGGGAGGAACTGGGGTGTTGGGGTGATAGTCAGCAGCTAAGCACCATCAGCCAAGCCTACATGACCGCCAACCTTAAGTTGCAGCATGAGGTCCACGCTAGCTCCTGTTTTTGTTATCGCTGGCGTTTATTGAGCTGAGGACGCGCAGTGTAACCGAGGGAGCGGACGCTTCCTCAAAGCGGAAAGGAGGCTTTACATCCAGGAGGCGTGGGCCTCGGACTGGACCACGGTCACGGGAAGGCCGCATGACGACAGCACGCTCTGCGAAGACGACCCGATGATGGCACGCCTCGTGTCCGAGACGTCGTCCCTCTTCCCCACGATTACGCTCTGAACGTCGGCAAGGGCGCGCGTCAATTTCCCTTCACCCTGATCATGGCGAAGGAAGGAGCAAGTCGGGGGTGTGTACCTTGGCGCCGTTCTTCCTGGCCAAGTTGCACACTTTGTCGCCAAAGTCGCGGTTCGACCTGTAGTCGAAGCTCCTGAACTCGCAGCGCCGCTGCACAAGGTTATGAGCATGGCAACCGAAGTGTTGAACCAGAAAAGGTTGGGGGGCTGTCGTACGCCTTCGTCCTTGCACATGCGCATGAACCTGGACCTGATCTCGTCGAGACCGGGGCGGTCGCTGGCCATGCGCGATTCGTAGTGGCCGTGGACGAGGAGGAGGCGGTGGTCGCGCGGCACGTTCTTGAGGGCGAACTTCATGGCGCGCTGCGACTCCTTGAGCTCGTCGACGCACACCACGTGCACCTTCTCCTCGCGATCCCTGTCCTCGTAGTCGTCGCGGCTCATGCGCCTCATCCTCCACTCGTCCCTGTCCAGGTCGCGGTCCATCATGCCCCTAGAGGCATCACGGTCCACCCAGGCATCTCCTCTGCTGCGGTCCCTGTTCATCTTGCTGAAGGTTGGAGTTGAGTTTGTCAAGTTGTGGGTTTTGGTGAAGGCCGGTTGTTGTAGGAACCTTTATATAGTGAATGAGCTACCAGGCCATTGGCAGTCGAATCAGGTACAACACCGCCCCCTCGATTGGGCAGCGGTGTACAGGCCTCGGCTGAATGCCCACCAATCGACAGAATTTCGTTCATTGGTTGGTGGCCAAGAGGCTGAGGGGTGGCCGCCACCTTCATCCTCGTTCATCTTCAGGACTTGGAAGGACAGCCCCATGGCCTAAAGGCCTTTCGAAGAGAAGTAGGCGCTTTCGCCTTGCCCTCCCTTTACAAACAAAAGAAGCGTAGAGAGACGGCCGCAGAGACACAAGAGACAAGGCGAAAGCCGAGCAGCACTTTTCGATGATGACGAAATGAGACACCAACTCCTGCTTAACGGTACATAAAGTAGCTCGAGTCGTTCGCCTCCTTGTGTGTAGTGTGTGGTCGCCCACCTTCCTTCCCCGTGTCGCTGCTTGCTGCGCGTCGAACGGTCGTCGGTATGCTGCCGCTGCCACCCAAGCAGCAGTAGAAGGTTTGTGGTGGTAGTTGTAGTAGTGCCCATGTCCCCCTCTTCTTCAGACTTCGGTAAATGGCAGCGACGTAGTAAAGGGAGCAGGCCCGCTCTGGGGCACGGCCGCATTGGCCGCCGCGGCCGGCGGCTGCTGCTGCTGGGGCTGTTGCTGCTGGCCGGGCAGCTGCATCGAGTGGTGGCCCGCGAGCAGGGCCAGTTGCGTGGGCAGCTGGAGCGGGGCGCCGTGGTTGGCCATGGACATGGACTGCTGCCAGGCGCCGAGGTAGTCCATCTCGCCCTCCTCGCCCCGGGCGTGGTGGAGGGCGGCGGCCGCGGTGGTGGCGCTCGACGTGGAGGAGGAGGAGGAGGTGGCGGTCGACGCGGAAGAGGAGTGGGGGTCGGACGAGAGGTCGACCAGCTTGTTGGAGAGGCTGGAGAAGTCGCTCACAAGCCACTGGGGCAGGGCGTCGCTGGGAGCGGCTGTCGCGGCGAGGGCGCCGGTGCTCGTGGCGGCGCCGCTGTTGATCTTGCTGAGCTCCCACTGGCGCCGCTTCTTGCGCTGGTAGGAGTTGAACTGCTGGACGTCCTTGATCATGTCCTGGAGCGTGGAGTTGTACGAACGCAGCTCAGTCAGTTCTCTGACCATCTCCTGCGGTATCTCCTCGAGGCACCGCTCGTCGTCGCTCGACTTGCCCAGGTCGAAGCAGAACTCAGCCTCCTCCTCCTGGGACCCGCCGCTGCTGCTGCTGCCGTTGGCGCTCGAGGAGGAGCCGCCAGAGGGCTCCTTGGACTCGTCGTCGGTGTGGGCAAAGGTCATCGAGTCGAGTAGAGAGTCCTTCCACGAGAGCTTGAGGTCCTCCGTGGTGCTGATGGCGATGGAGGTGAAGTCGAACTTCTTGGTAGCGAGTGACGCGGTTGAGCTCGAGGCAGATGAGGTGGAAGTGGCGGTCGAAGATGATGATGATGACGAGCCGGCGGAGAGCGGGGTGGACTTGCCCGCAACGCTGCCGCCCTCGAGCACCTCGTCCTCGGCAACATCGAAGTAAAAGTTTCTCGAATCGCTCTCGCCGCCGCTCTCGCAGCCCTCGCCGCTCTCGTCAAGGCGCCTCCTCCTGCCGCGCTTGAGGCCAATCTTCTCCTCCTTGGCAGGCTTCTTGAGAACGCGCTTCTTGCGCGGTACATCGACGCATGTGGACTCGCAGCCGGTGCGGATGCATCGACGGCAGGGGCGCTCTTCGTCGCATCCTGTAATAGAAAGTGGTTAATGTCATGGTAACCACGCTGCAAACCATCAAAGCGCAGAGAGGCCAAGAGAAATTTCAAGCGCCTTGAACAAATGCAATCGGCAAAAATGGTAATATTTGGTGAGTGGCAAGGCACGTACGCGCATGGGCCTTGCGGCAGCTGAAGCAGGCACGCTTCACTTGCTTGCGCTTCTTGTGGTTGGGTCCTCCATCCTCATCCTCCTGATCCGGATTATCATCGTAATCGTCGGGCGAGAAGCACAGATCTTCGGTCAAGGGGGAAGACATTTTCTTGATTTGATTATATACGATTCGATTGAAAAACGAATGAACGGAAGGCACTGCTATTCAGGAGCCGTTCTGCGAGGAGGCCAAAAGAGCTGTTGAGGATGGGCACGGAGGGCGCTAGTAAGGGACCGGCTTCAAGCACGAAAGGCTGGGACACGAAAAAGCGGTATGGGTCGCCAAGGCAGCGGTTTTATACGTTGAGAGAGCACGTCGCACGTCGAGAAATGTCCTGAAATGAAAACCCGCAACCGGGGTAACGGTTGGAATTTTCCCGGGCGTTTGCCGTTTCCTTTGCTCCGATTGGACACACGTGTCCGCGGGTTGAGCCGCAAACCAGATTTTGGACCTTTTCCTGCCAGGGTGGCCTCCGGTTGGTTGCCGGTGGCCCTGCCGTGAAGCACACCGGTGATGCGGTGCTGGTGGTGTACCGGTTTCCGTTGCTGTCCTCTGGTGGCGGTGAAGCACAACCCACCTTTGGTTGGGGGTCGGCACAGGCCAGAAACCATGGCACCAAGGCTCTTGGCGGCTACCGTTGCCTTTGGGGGTTGCGACACACCACGTGGCCAAGCCCAAGAGCAAGTCCCCACACCCTCGCGCTCTCTGCGAGAGTAGTGGTGGTGTGTTTGGCTGCCAGCGTGAAGGGACCTGCCCTTGGGCCTCCAGCTGGCGAGCTCCCTCGGCTGTACGCCTACGATTGCGATAGGCCGTGGAAGGGCGTGCTGCGACACGCGTGCTGGCGATCTCAACGCAAGGCCACGACGGGTGTCGAGCACAGGCGCCACCGCTGCCTGACTGCTCGGGCTCGAGCTTCACACACAGACCCGCCGCTCTTGGGGGATAACTCGCCGCCCGCACTGGCAGGGTCGCGCGTGAGTAGTGGCGGGAAAGTAGTGAGTGAGCAGGAAACGAGAGCGAGAGCGAGAGAGGAGAGGGGCAGAGGGTGGCACGGATGCTTTGCCGCAGCTGCCCCGAGCCCCAAACTTGGACGGCCCACGCCAAGAGCTCTTGTGCTTCTTCTTCTTCTTGTGCTTCACCTTCGCTTGCTCCATGCCGGCCGCCGCCGTCGCTGCCCCGTCCAGCCGCCCTCTAACGATCATCGCTTGTTTATTGCCCACGACACCGACCGACCCTCCAGTGCTTCCTGCCATTCTTGCAGGGTCCTGCAGCCCGAGCGAATCTGTAGTGGTGGTTGTGTAGTGTGTGGAGTGGCATGATGTTGACGTGTGGGTCAAGCCATAGTGGCTATCCCTCACACAGGCGCCGGCGAAGGGCTACGCTGCTTGGTCGCCTCCCTGTGAAGAGGCACGAACATAAAGGAGGAACCAACTCTCGATTAGACTCGAGCATGGCAAGCAAGCAAGTGGGCCTTGGCGACGGATACCCGTTGGTCTCAGGTCGGGGAGAAGCGGCTCTGGCGGTGTCCTCCTTAGCGGGCGAACGGCTCCTGTCCCTCTTGGGCGAGGGGCTCCTGCCACGGCTGCCCGAGCGGTCCCTGCTGCGCCTGTCCCTGGACCTCGAACGCCTGGGCGACCTGCCACGAGTAGAACGCGCAGGTGAGCAAGGGCGAACGAATTTTCGCAGGTCTCAGGTTTCGCGCCAAAATCACATTTGTAGAATTGCAAATGGAGGGAGGGGAGCTCTACCTGGAGCGAGAAGGGGAGCGGCTGTCCCTGCGCCTATCCCTGGAGCGGGAGCGGGAGCGCGACCTGTCCCTCGATCGGGGCGAGCGCGAGCGCGATCGGGAGCGAGAACGCGAACGAGAGCGGCTCCTGCTGCGGCTCCTTCCGCGTCGGCTGCTGCTCCTGCTGTAGGGGTGGTAGCGTTCACCGCGACGGCATTCGCGGGCGAAATGGCCCACCTCGCCGCAGCTGTAGCAAGCCCTGGCGGGGCCGCCGCGCCTGTCCCTCGGATCTCTGCTGCCGCCACGGGGGCCCTCTCGGCAGTCCCTGGCCCAGTGGCCCTCCTTGCCGCAAGCGAAGCAGCGGCCCTCACCGCGATGGGAGGGTTCCACGGAAATGCGAGCGCCATCGAGATCGTTACCGTCCATTCCACGAACAGCATCATCGGCATCGCGAGAATCTGGGATTCGAAATTATTGTCGCTTTAGTGCCAGTTTGATTGAGGGTGCAACCATTCTCCAATTGAGCTCTTCATGATGTTTTTTGTGTTTAGGAGAGAAATCCGTACCGTTGTATTCAATGAAAGCGTAGCCGGCCTTCATGTCGAGACGGATGATACGGCCGTACTTGCTGAAGGCATCGTCGAGGTCGCGCTCCCTCGTTCGGGAGGACAGACGTCCGACGTATACCACACAGTTGGAGCCGCTCATCTCTTCTAACTGGGGAGTGAGAAGATGGCAACCAGATTTGTGCGTGTGCGGTCGGGGGCGGGCTACGAAAAAACCAAGAAAAAGTGGGCGCAACCCAACCCCTGCGACTCGCTCCCCTGCGATTGGCCCCCAACTCCTTAACCTGTCCGCAAATATCAATTTTCTGTAACCCTTTTTTTGTCTTTGCCTTGCAACTTCATTTTGTCGTGCGCGTGGTTGTGCAGCCAACCTCCTCCAAACCCATCGGCCCATCTTCCCTCCACACTTTCGCAGGACAAACGCGTTTTGTGTGGCCGACACGTCCACCACATCACCTCCTCTCGTGGCGTCCGCTGTCGGAGGAGTCGTCGCGGCGGCGCTTCCTGTCCGCGTCGTCCTTGTCGCGCGTAGAACGAGAAGACGACTCGCCCGAGCGCGACGACTCCTCCCGCTCCCTCTTGACGCCTCTGTCGTCGCTCCTTTCGCTGCTCCGTCGGCTCCGGCTGCTGCCCCGGCTGTGGCTGGCGCTGCTGCTCGACGAGGTTCGACCCCGCTCCCGGTCCCGCTCGCGTTCGCGCTCCCTCTCCTTGTCCCTGTCTCGCTCCCTCTCTCGCTCGCGTTCGCGGTCCCTCTCCCTGTCGGGCTCCCTCTCCCTCTCCCTGTCGCCTGCAGGCGCTCTGTCCGAACTCCTGCTCTCGCCCGCGGGCCTGTCGCGCTCCCGATCGCGCTCACGGTCGCGATCTCTGTCTCTGTCCCTATCCCTGTCGCGGTCTCTGTCCCTGTCGTCGTGGTAGTCGCGATCCCGGCCGCGGTACATGTCGTCCATCGGGTGGTCCTTGAAGAACGCCGGGTTCAGATGCGCCCCCGGGACCGGCACTGCTCACACACATCACCCCCCCCCCCCAAGGCGCGCGTCAAACGAGAGGGAGAGATGGGAGGGGAGAAGGGGGGAGTGGGCTACTCATGGGAAAGAAGTCGGGCCCGTAGGGGGAGTGGCCCATGATCCCGCGGCCGCCGGAGCCGCCCCGGCCCAGGCCGGGCACCATGCCGCCGGGGAAGCGAACAAAGGGCACGCCGCCGGGAGGCATGCCCGGAGGCATCGGGCCGTCGGGGCCGTAGGGACCGGGCCCCGGCATGAACCCACGCCCGCCCGGGCCCGGCGGATAGCCTGCGTCAAACATAGGACACACGACGAGCGGTGAGACGCGTCCCGGCGCAGCACACAAGGGGGAGGGAGGGAGGGGGGCAGCGCGTACCGCGTCCGCCCATGGGCGGGCCACGCTGCGGCTGCGAGGACGAGGACGCGCCGGGGCCAGACTGCCGCGACATGCCGCGACCGCCGCCGCCCATCATCGGCGGGAGCGATGGGCCACCTGACCCACCAACACAATTAATTAATTTATAATTAATTTATTATATCGAATTAAAATTTAAAATAAATGAATAAATAAAGCGAACACACACACATGACCAAGCGGAGGGAGAGGGCACCCTTCTTGCCGGGGTTGTTGAGCTCGGCCAGCGTTTGCGGGGAGACGAAGTTGACCATGACCTGCTTGTCGTGGATCGTGCTGTGGCATCGCGGGTCGTGTGAGCGCTCCGATGAACGAACGAACGAACGAACGGGAGAGGAAGAAAGGTTGGTTGGTGGGGGGGGAGGGCACGCACTAGCCCTGCAGCTTGTCCTTGGCCTGCCGGGAGGCCTCGGCGTCGTAGTACTCCACGAGCGCGTAGCCCTTGGAGCGCCCGTTCTGCTTGTTCTCGAAGAACTTGACCTGCTTGACCTTGCCAAACTGCGAACACACGTCCTCCAGGTCCTGGTCGGTCGTCCACTGCGCGCGCAAACCAACCGACGTCCGTGAGACAGTCTCGTCCTCTCCCCCCCCACCCCCCCACAAACCGAGCGCTGCGAGAGGCGAGAGGCGAGAGGCGAGAGGCGAGAGGCGAGAGGCGAGAGGCGAGAGGCGGGGAGAGCGAACCCACGTCAGGTTGCCGATGTACAGGGCGGGGACGTCCTGCGGCGCCGTGGCCGTCTCTGCACACATGGGGAGGAGTGAGTCAAGCAGGAGACGGAGAGGATGAGGGAGTGGGGGAGGCGTACGAGGCTGCGGGGCGCCGGCGCCGGGGTACTGCTGCTGCGGAGGGCGTTGGCCGTAGGCGGGGGGCGCTCGGCCCCCGCCGTATCCGTGCTGCGGTCCGGCGGCGTAGGGCGGACCGCCCTCCTGCTCGTCCATTCACATGTGCGCACACAGAGAAAGAGGGGGAGGGGGGTCAGTCAATGCGAGGGAGAGTCCCCTGTGTCCATCTGTCACCTCCCCACCACTCGACCCCCTCCCGTGTCTCCCTACACTCTCCCCTCTCTCGTTCGCTCACAAGCGAAGAGCGCCCCGGGGGGACCACAGCACATGCGAGAGAGAGAGAGAGAGAGAGAAAAGGAGGACCGGAGGAGAGCACACACACGCACACACACAAGGAGAGAGAGAGAGAGAGAGAGCTCAGGCAATGGAGTGCAGTGCAGGACGGATGGATTTATCATCAACATCAACATCTCCACTCGGCCCGAGCATGTACATCGCCCCGAGAGAAAGAGGAGGGAGAAACGCGCAACTGCGCAGACACACCACACCGCCGCCGCCGCCGCCACCACCACAGCTCGGTGGGGCGCGCACGCGCCGGCGCACAAGACAGCACACGCATGCCTCTCGCTTCTCCGCCGTACTGACATCACTCATCTCCTCCTCCTGCACGGGTGGGCGCCGCACCTTGTTCTGGGGCGGCCGATGGTCGGCTCCGGCCGGGTGGTATCGCTCGCGCTCGAGCCCGCGCCTGCTGCCGCTGTCCCTGCTCTCCTCGTAGTCTTCGACCTTGTCGCCGACCTCGTAGAGATTGAGCTCCAGATCTTCTTCGCCCGCTCCTCCCGCCTCGCTGCTTCTGCCCTGGTCCTGCTGCCCCTCGCTCTGATCCTTGGCGCCCCCCTCGCTCAGATCCCCGTACAAGAGATCGTCCTCATTGTCCTAAGGTAGCAGGACATCAATTGAATTGAATCGGTCGAGGGGGGGTGGACATCATGTGTGCAGGCACAGCGTGGAGTGCAACGTACCGCCGTTTTGGAATCTGAGGCGCCTCCAGTAAGATCGTCCCCGTAGATGTCAAAGCCCTCATCATCCATGTTGGATTATGTGCAGTGTTTTTACTCACCGACGTGCTTGGTTGCTCCTCTTGTGAGCTTTTGTCGACAAAATTGCTGACGTCAGCTGCTGCCTTTTTTCTGGAATGTTTTTTAATTAGAATTTTTATTCTCCGTTGTCGAAGGCGATGAGGAAGGCTTAGTGCTTCTTCTTCTTGTCCTTCTTGGCGTCCTTCTCCTTCTTGGCCTTCTTGGCAGACTTCTTCTTCTTCTTCTTTTTCTCCTCCTCCTCCGAAGACGAAGAGTCGTCGTCCGAAGAAGAGTCGTCCGACGACTCCTCGTCCGAAGACTCCTTCTTCCTCTTCTTGCTCTTCTTCTCCTCGTCGTTGCTGGCCTCCTTGGGCTCCTCCTTGATCGTCACGTCGATCTTCATCGGGGTGGTCGGCGTCGACTTGACGGGCGCGGGCAGGGGCTCGCCCTTGGCCACGTTGTAGTCGACGTACGTGTTCTTCCACTCGCTGGGCGTGTTCTCGTTGGGACGACCGAACTTGTCCAGCTTGCCGTCCTTGATCAGCTGCTTCTTCAGCTGAGCCTGTTGTTGTTGTTATTGGTGGTGGTGGTGGTGATGGTGGTGAGAAGAGAGTTGACAAACGCGGAGGAGAAGGAGGGAGAAAGGCGTACCCTGGGGCCCTTGCCCCACCTGCGCGGGTAGGTGTCGCGCTCGAGGATGACCCTCTTGATCTTGGCGACGACGCCGTGGTCGCACGAGGCCATGTCGGCGGTGGACATCTGCGCAATGCCGAGCGCGATGGCCTCGCCCTTGGTGGTCATCATCACGATCTCCTCGCCGACCTCGATGCCCTCCTCGTAGCGCAGGAGACCGGGAATCATGAACTTGGCGCCTGCGTTGTTAAGACGGCGATCGTCAGCGAATGCTCCCTCTCAACGTCACACGTCGCGCATTTGCACGTGCGTACCGTAGCAGATGGCGTTGACGGCCGAGTCCTTGACCACCACGCGCTTGTGCTTGGTGAGGAGCACCTCGAGGGGCTGGATGATGCGGCGGAGGTACGACTCGTCCTTGGAGGTGTCGTAGACGTACTGGGCGTCCAGGATGTCGTGGCAAGTCACGAGGCAGTCGGAGGCCTGCACAGAATCGAAAAAGAAAAAGAAAAGAAATACAAAAGAAAATATTAAATAAGAGTCGAGTGTGCGAGTAGAGGGTAGAACGTACGTTCTCGGTCAGAAGGCCAGACCTGACACGCCTGAGCTCCTGCATGTGACCGCCGACGCCGAGGAGGAGACCCAGGTGGACGCAGAGGGTACGGATGTAGGTGCCGGCCTCGCAGTCGACCCAGAAGACGCCGAGGTTCCTCTCCTTGTCGAACTCGACGAGCTTGCTCTGGTAGATGGTGCGCACGCGCAGCCTCCTCTTCACGGCAGCGATCAGAGGGGGACGCTGGAACAGCGCGCCGGTCAAGGTCTCGATGGCCTGTCGACATCGGGGAGAGAGAAAGTCGAATCAGCGACCGCAATGCCTCAGGTGAGAGATCGTCCAGCGAATACGGCGTACCTTGGCCAGCTTGGCCTCCTCCTCGATGGCGCTGTGCAGGCGGACGACGGCGACGTACTCCTTACCGGCGCCCTGCTGGGACTTGACCAGACGGGTGGCCCTCTGGATGCAGACGAGCAAGCAACCTGCCCAAGAGGAAAGAAAAAAAAGAAGAGCGAGAGATGATCAACAAAAGATGAAAATCTCGTGGGAAGCAGAGCCAAAGACGAAAGGGGGAGGGGAATCGCTTACCGGTGACCTTGGGGTCGAGGGTGCCGCTGTGACCGGTCTTCTCGACGCGGAGGATCCTCTTGATCCAGGCCACGACCTCGTGCGAGGAGGGGTTGGCGGGCTTGTCGAGGTTGATGACACCATAACGGACGTAATCGTCGAGCGGACGCTTAAGCGGCGAGTGACCGGTGGGGATGGGGGTGTAGTGTCCAGTGCGGACAAGCAGCTTGTCGTAGTTCTGTGGTTATCGCAATTTTCAAGAGGGGATGATGTCCGAAAAATGTAAGAAAATTTGATCCCATGAAGTGCCAGAGCTCATAAAGAGTCCGCGGGGATGAGATGTGTGGGGAATTGTGAATATAGGCGCACCTTCAAGAGGAGTGGCCATTTGGAGGTATCAAGGACGGCACCTTTAGCGGCGGGCGAAATGGAGAAATCGCCTCCAGCCTGAGCCTCGCCAAGGGACTCCTTGGACTTCTTCTTTTCCTTCTTAATGTGAGCTGCACCAGTGACAAATGCCCGAATTAGAATCAAGCGGAGGTCAAAATGGCGATGGCAAAATGCCGCTTGCACAGTATCCGTTTGATTTCTAGTGAGGTCCTGGCCACGTACACATTGCAGCAGTGGTGATTATTGAAAATGAACGATGGATACTCCGCTCAGCTGTCCTCGGGTCCACAATTCACACCGCCGGCCAAAAGAGAAAGAAGAAACAAGTTGGAAGCAAAGACCTCAACCCCGCCAGCATTGCCTGGCCTTTTTCAAAGCTGCAGCTCCATTGGCCATAGCAAGGAGCAGTCATCGTCCACGATTTGTGCAGCGATTATTTTATTTTTTTATAATTTTTCGTCTTGTGGCGGATTAACAAGATGGAGAAAGGGGAAGAGCAAGGGTTGAACGTGGCCAGGGAGGCCAAGAAGCCGTTTTTGGACATACAAGAGGAGTTCAAGGGTGCGATCGTGTACCTGGACGGCCCTGCGGCAGAGATCGTGCAGTGGACGTTTGGTGGCCTCGATTTCTTCTTTGGTCTTGGTGCTGAGCATGTCACCCTGCTTCCATCCGCTCCCACGGGGTACGCTTGTCTGCTTTGTCTGCACGCCCGTTGGCAATCTCTAACCCGCCATGAATGTATCAGCGATAAAGTTGAGCTTGCACACAACGCCAGCATTGCCGGGTTCACGTCTACTCGCGCTCTCATCTTCATCAGTGCGTCTACTCCGTCTCAATGGTGCAGGCGCGTGTGATTTTGTGCTGACTTCAGGGCCTCGCCGCCATAGGCTCCTACCTGCCCGAGTACAGGGACAGCTTGAAGCGAGTGCTCGAGAACGGCACGTTCACTGAGTGCGTGGTGTACTCGGGTCTGCCCGAGTCGGCCCACTCGCACTACCCAGAGCTCGGCGGTGGCCTCTTCAAGTAACCTCCACACGTCCTCTACTCTCTGATTTTATTTATTTATTTATTTATTTTAAATTTTTTATCTGCTAACCTGAGCATCTCTGTGTGCACAGCTCCTACATTCGAATGATGAAGGACTGGATGAAAAAGAAGCAAGCCAGCAAGTTCATCTCTCCGTACGTTCTACAACCTTCTCCGTCGAGCTCCTACATTTATTATTATTATTATTATTATTATCTATTGCTCTGTATTAGTGTAGAATGAATACGAACTTTGCTCTTGTAAAATACAGAGTGGCGGTGGTGATACCGTTCCCGCTTCTGTACAGCCCGTTCCTGCCACACACCTTCTTCCTGCCGCCCTGCTACGACGTCTTCCCCGCCGTGCAGCTGCCCGACCTTCCCGACTCGCCACACGGGTACCTCACACTGCTCGTGTCGTTGTCTTCTTTGCTCCGCTTCTGTGGCGCCACAGCGGCCACTCCTCACGCACGCGTCGCTGCGCAACCACCTCTGCTCCAGGCCTACGCTCGAGCAGCTGCCCAAGCCATACCAGGTACTCAGACCGCAGCGCCGCTGTCCCACCGCAAGGCGACCAGTCTCGTGCGCTCTCACCGCTCACTCTCCCTCTCTCCCTGCCTTATGCGGCCCTGGCAGCTTTCGGTGAAGCGATTGGCCAACGTGCTGTCGCAGACCATGCGGCAGTGGGGCCTGAAGGAGGACATCTACCCCATCGGCCACGCGGCCAGGTTCACCGGTACTACCAGGCCTTGGCCATTGGTCGCCGTAACGGCCCGCTATCATTGGATGGGGCGATGCGTGGCCGCTTGGCTAACTCCGGGGGGGGGGTAGCGGGCGAGATGAACAAACTGGCCGAGCAGGCCCAGCACGCGGCAACGCCAGCCTCGCCACGATCGGCCGTCCCCGCGTCTCTCATCCTCATCGACCGAGTGCGTGGCCTCGCCTCGATCAGCGGGCCAGCTTTGGTCTTTAGGGCCTCGCGGGTTCAAAGCGCATCTGACATCTGTCCCCCCCCCCCGCCTCGCAGACGGTCGACCTGGTTGCGCCGATGCGACACAGCGCCAACGTGTTGGACCGAATACGCAACGTGCTGCGCTCGCCCGCGCCAACGTCCAACGACGTCGCCATCGACCTGAGGCCGTTCCTCTCCGACAGTCCCACCCACATGGACGACAGTACACTCCCCTCTCCCCCCCCCCCTCCAATCACCCATTGGCCAGCTGTCGCATCGCTCTTTCGACCGATTGGCCTCTCGCCCTTGGCTCGCCCCCCTCTGTCTCTCGCTCACTCTCGATGCGTATGCGTTGCGCGCGTGTGCGGTTGTGGTTAGACTTCCTTCCGCACGGGTCGCTGATACCGCGCGAAGACAACAAAGCCAGCAACTCGATATTCAAAACGCTGGCCACCAAGACACAAAAGGTAAACGCTCTCTCGCTTTCCCGCCCACGACCTGCCCCCCCCCCACTCCCGCTCCCTCTCCCTCTCCATCGATCGACCCTTCATCGGCTCACGCGTCCCCGTCTCGCCTCCTCTTCAAAACTCGCTCAAGGACGCCTTGAACGCGATCCGCAAGAAGCTGATGAACGTCATCACACAGGAGGGC
>JANDJZ010001229.1:0-12520 GCA_027943245.1 Acanthamoeba sp. SK_2022b | reverse complement strand
CCCCCCCTACGCGCACGGCTGACCTCCCGCGGGTGTTTGGGGTTGGGGGGGGGGTGGGCACGCCAGGTGCTGGGGCTGTACCCCAACCTCCTGCCCAAGAACCTGCGCGACAAGTTCCACTACTCCTTCGACGTGCCCTCGCTCGGTACTCCCCCTCCCCTCCCCCTCCCCGCCTTGCCCCGCTTGTTTAACGGCGGCACACGTCGTGTGCGCAGTGGGAGCTGGGCTCGAGAAGGCCCTCCTCGCCCTCATCAACTACCTCACTCAAGTGCGCCCTGCCTCCGTCTCCGCTACCGACTCGCCCGCCGGTGCCCACTCCTCTCTCTCTCTCTCTCTCTCTCGCTCTCCGCATGCAGCCCCCCCCCCGCGCAGGGCTAACCTGGGCAGAGCCCTTCTCTCTCTCCCCGCCCTCCAACGCGCAGGCAGCCTGGAGGGAGTGAGCGAGGAGGACTACAGCAGCGTGACCGACTTGGCGACCATCGTCGACACCGCCCTGGTCAAGGCCTACGTCAAGACCAAGCACGCCGATCTCACCGCCCTGCTCTCCCTGCCCAACCGGTGCCACATCAAGGTCGACTCCATTGGCCGCCCACCTTCCCCCCCCCTCTCTTTTCCTCCCTATTGGCCCCCCGCCCCTCACCCGCGGTTGATTTTGATTCGTTGGTTGCAGGAGTGCGACAAGGTGCTCACGGACTTTACGCGGTTTGCCGACCTCGTGCAACTCTACAAGGGGAAGCACCTGCACCGCAAGGCCCTCGAGCTCCTCGCCAGGTCGCCCTCCCTCTCCCGCTGGCCGCCTCTCCTCTCTCCGGCTGACCCGGTGCATTCCTGGCATTGCTGGCATTGTTGTCGTCGTCGTCGTCGCGTGGCCATGGCGGGCAGGGTGGGGCAGGGCCCGGCGGCGGGCAACGAGCTGCACGGGCCGTGGGAGACCATCCGTTACCTGCGCGAGCTGCGGCCAGAGCACCTGCCCCTCATCCTCGAGTTCTCCAAGTGGGTCCTCCAAACCCACCCGCGCGAGGGCCTCGCCGTACACTCCCCCCTCCCTCCCTCTCCCTCTCCATCGCTCTCTTCTTTCGCCTCCAGCTCGCCCCGCCTCGCCCCAACTTTGTCGCCCCAAATATTCGCCCCCGATTCGCGCTCAAAGCCCATGGACGCCTGCGCGGGCAGATATTCACGGAGAGGAGCGAGGAGATGATGCTGCCCCCGGACAAGGTCCTGCCGCACCTGCAGGCGCTGAGCGCCTCCCTGGTGGCCCCCTACCTGGAGTTCCTCATGGAGCGAGGCGAGAAGGAGGCCACGTTCCACAACGAGCTCGTCTTCAACTACCTCGACACCATCATGAAGCTCAAGCAGGACCCCAGCTACAAATCCTGTACCGCCACCCCCCCCCCCTCTACTCTCGCTCGCTCGCTCGCTGCTTGCCTGCGTTCTCGCCTCCCTCACGCGTGGATGTTGGGTGTGGGGGGGGGGCACAGCGGCGTACGAGATCGCGGGGAGCGAGCCCGGCCTGCTGGGCCAGACGCGGAAGAAGCTCATCCGCTTCCTGGAGCTGTCCACGTCCTACGACCCCGAGAAGATGCTCGCCCGCTTCCCCTTCACTGGTAACCCCCCCACACACGTCACACGCCACGCGCGCGCCCGCCCACGGCGTAGTGGGCGGGGGGGGGGAGCGCGTGCCTGCCTCACCTCTCCGTGCTCGCGATGGTGCATTGTTATTGGTGGTGGTTTGTGGGGGGGGGGGTAAATGTCCGCCGCAGATTTGTACGAGGAGCGGGCGCTCATACTGAGCCGCACGGTCAACGGGCACAAGCAGGCGCTCCAGATCTACGTCTACAAGCTCAAGAACTACGTGATGGCCGAACAGTACCGTTACCCCCCCCCCTCCCCAGTGCTCTCTCTCTCTCTCTCTCTGACTCGGGCATGTGTGTGGTGGGGGTTGGGGGGGGGGGCAAAGGTACTGCGCCAAGCACTACAGCGAGGAGAGCGAGGAGAGCCGGGACGTCTACCTGTCCCTCCTCGAGGTCTACCTCTGCCCGCCAGCCGACAGCCATGCCAAGCCCCTGCTCGACCAGGCGCTCGTCATCCTCAACAAGTACTACAAGTACGCTGCCCTCCCCCCCACCACCACCACCACCCATGCCAACACACACGAGCCCTGACACTCACCATCATCATCAACATCATCATCAACAACAACAACACCAACACCAATGACGACGACGCACGGGCAGGCAAATCGACGGGCCCAAGGCGCTGGAGCAACTCCCGGCGGACGTGCCGCTGAGCAGCCTCGGGCCCTTCTTCAAGAACATGCTCACGGAGCGCACGCACGCCCGTCGCGAGAAGCAGATCATCGCCCACCTCCTCAAGCTCGACAACATCCAGGCACGCACACACACCCCGCCCCCCGCCCCTGCTCTGCGCGCTCGCCCGTTGACCTCTTGGCTGACACGTATCTTTGTGTGTCGTGTGTGTGTGTGTGTTGTTGTTGTTGTTGTTGTTGTGTGGTGTGTTGCGAGAGCAGATGCAGGAGCAGCTCATCAGGGCGCGCGCCCACCAGATCAAGATCACCGAGAACCGCGAGTGCCAGTTCTGCCACAAGCGCCTCGGCAGCACGTACGTGCCACCCCACACACGCGCGCGCGCGCGCGCGCACACACACACACACACACACACACACACACACACACACACACACACGGCAAGCGCGTCTAACAAACGCCCACGCCGGGTCCACAGGGCGTTCGCGCGATACCCCAACGGGGTGGTGGTCCACTACAAGTGCATGGCCGACCGCACCGTCTGTCCCGTAACGGGCACCAAGTTTTCGAAGCAGCTGCCCCCCTCCTGATGCTCCTCCCGGCTGGCTGGCTCGCTGGCCGGCAACCCACGCCTGAGCCCGGGCGCCATCGCTGCCGCCACCACGGCGGGCGCGCGCGCGCGTGTGTGCGACGGCCGTTACAGAGTCTTGTTCATGTTCGTGACGTTTTGCAATATCATGGTCATCTTCTCGCCCATCTCGCCCACCTCTCGCGCCAGCTGCGCGCTCTTTGCCTGCTCCTCCTTGAGCTTCTGCTGCAGCTCCCTGCGCGCCGCGGATCACGGCGTGCGTTAGGCCTCTTCACCGCACACAACACAACGCGCGCGCGCGCGCTGATGACGGCGACGACGAGGGCGTGCCGGTACCTGTGTTCGGCCTCGAGCGCCCAGTGGCGAAGCTGCAGGTCTTCGTAGTCGCGGAGGCGGCTCTCCAGCCATCCCACCAGCTGGACGTCGGAGGGGGCCCCGCTCGCCCCTCCCCCGCTCCCGATCCCTCCGCTGGCCGCGTTGGACAGCCATCCTCCTCCCGCGGCGGCGCCCGCGGCGGCCGTCGCGCCGTCGGTGGCTGCGCTGCCTCCCCCGCCTCCGCCTCCTTTCGCCACGCCGGCGCCACCCGACGACGACGCCAGGTGTCCGTTGGAAGGCGGGGCGGCGGGGGGCGGGGCCAGCACGGTGGCCACCTTGTGGCCTGCGCCGCTGGCCCCTCCGCTGGTGCTGCGCTGGTGCTGCTGCTGTTGCGTCGACGCCGACGGCGGGGCAGGTCCAGCGAGGCTACCTCTGCCCTGGCCCTGCTGCTGTTGTTGCTGTTGCTGCTGCTGTTGCTGTTGTCGCATCGCTACGGCGGGGCCGCCCCTCCCCCGTGCCTGCTGCGGCCCTGACGAGCCGCCGATGGCGTCGCGCGCGGCCTTGTGCTCTTCCTCCTCGAGGAAGGGGTTGCCCGCCGCCTCTGGCCGCGCGCGGTCGTGCGCGGGGGGGCCCTTGGCGTGCGCCCCCGCCGGTTGTTGGGCCTTCCGCGCCCCCGGGACGTCGTTCTGTGGCGCGGGAGAGCCTCCGCCCCCCTTCTTACCGCCAGCAGGGCCGCTGTTGGTCCCCATGCCAAGCATCTCCCACATCCTTTGCTTACCTCTTCCTACTCGCTTCCTACTCGCCTCGCAATCTCGCGACAACCAGAAGAACCAGAAGCTTTGCCTGCTAGTCTGGCTTCGTGCAGCTTTTGTGCAACCTCCTCCTCCCACTCCGCGATTTTGGTTTGGTAGTTTACCTCGGCGTTATCGTCTCCGTCCACAGCGCAGAAAGAGAGTACACCAAGCCGCCGTTGGAATGATGTCGCGCCGGGCCACGATAATGCCGTTCTTGGTGGGAGCGTTCTTGCTGCTGCTCGTCGTGCTTCCCCTCGGCAGCACCGTCGCTCCTCCCGCCTACTGCGGAGCTCCACCGGTACCTTACCTCCGGCGGCCAAACCACCGGCCACCAACGGCCCCTTATTTATGAAAACAAAAAGCTCATCCCCCCCACGCGCTACGACTTTTATTTATATTATTTGTTTGTTTTATAAAAATATTAATATACACACAAAAACGTATTATACGTTATCCGGCACGTGCCGCCGCAACGTTCTGTCCCCGTTTCCGTTGACTCCTTTTTCTTTTTGCGGCCCAGGTGGACGTGTCCGCAGCTGCCGCTCCCTCCGGCATGGACCTCCGCTTCCTCATTGGTGCGTGCATACATGGGTGGGTGGGGGACCTGTTGGTGTTGGTGGGCGTGCATCTTCCGCCACCTCATGAAGCCACCCGAGGCGCATTGTGGAATGTGGGAGGGGCGTGGGATAACTGACTTGACCTCGTGCATCGGCGCCGTGGGGTCCCCGTATCAGTGACGACGAGGCACGGCGACCGAACACCGGTCGGCCTCTACCCGGGCGGAGCCAGCAGCAACGACGTCGAGTGGCGCTGCAACCTCACCCAGCTGTCGGCCATCGATACGTGCGTGCAACGCGTGCCCAGACAAGCCGTGTGCGTCACACACACACAGAGGGAGATCTGACCTATGAGAGTGGGTTGGTCGATGGCTTTGGGGGGGGGCTGTGCGTCGAGACAGCGGCGCCGAGGTGCAGGTGCAGCCCGGGCGCCTTTTCCGGAAGCGCTACCTCGACGACCGGCAGGTGCTCCCTGGCGACTGCATGTTCGGTACGCGCGATGCACCGACTGCAGACGTGGCCTGCCCTCCCCAACCTCATGGGAGGCTGTGGCTGATGGACTGGTGGCGTTGGTGGGTGCCCACAGGCCAGCTGACCACCAAGGGCCGAGAGCAGCACAAGACCCTGGGCAACTCGCTGAGGCAGGTCCGTTTTTTTTTTTTTTTTGTTTGTTGTTTGTTTTTTTTGTTTGTTTGTTTGTTTGTTTGTTTGTTTTGTTTTGTTTTGTTTTTTGTTCGTTTTTTAACGACTTGTTCACAAGGGTTCGCCAGGATGCTTACGCTTCTCTCCTCCTCCTCCTCTCACTCGTGTCGCAGGTCTACGTGGACAAGTACGGCTTCCTCAGCCCTCAGTTTTCCGTTGAAGAGATCTGGGCCCGCTCCACCGATGTGCCGCGCACCATCGCCTCGGCTCAGGTTCTCCTCCCCGTCTCCTTAGCATGCTTCCCCATCCAGAGAAAGAACAGCGTAGTCGTCGTAGTAGTAAGATCTGACGTCATCGTCATGACCACTTTGGCTTGCGACACCTCCCTCCTCCTCCTCCTCCTCCCACCGTCGCAAATGCAGAGCCTTCTGTTCGGAATGTACCCGCCCTCCGCGTCCGCCGACGTGCCCGTGTTCGACCTCTACAGCATCGACGCCTGGATGGAGAACATGACGCCCAACACGAAGCTGTGCCCCCACCTGCAGCAAATCTACTACGAGCTCAAGCAGACGCCGCTCTGGGCTGCCCACCTGCGCGAGATCGCCCCCCTCGACGTACGTATGCCCGCGCGTCTGCTTCCTCGCGCCCAACTCCACGCCCTCACCCCCCCTCCCCGAACGCAGGCCAAGATCAGGTCCATCTTCAACTTGGCGGCCAACACGAGCGTAGACATCATCGGTACGGTCGAGTTGGAGATCGGCGGGAGGGGTTGGCTATTTTGATGCCGCCACTCATGCACATACTTGCTCTCTCTCTCTCTCTCTCCCCCCCCCCTCCCTCTCTGCAGATGCTTTCGATGAAACCTTTGCTCGCATCTGCCACGGCAAGCGCCTCCCCAATGGCATCGACTCGCTTGCACAGGCCATCGCCCTCAACGCCGAGTTTGAGATGGCCTACTTCTACAACCAGACCCAGCCGGCGAGCGCTCTCGGGTAAGTCAACCAAATCGGGCTACTACTACTACTGGTGCCTCTCGATATCACAGCACCCACCCCCACCACTCTGGGGAAGAGAACACTGGCCTCATGAGTGCACGCGCGCATGTTGGCGAAAACAGCATCGGAAGCTTCGTTGGTGAGCAGGTGGCCAGGCTCGAGCAGGCCGTCAACGGACAGACGGGTCCCCTCAAGTTCGCCCTCTACTCGGGCCATGACACCACCCGTACTTCTGCCAATCCCTTCCAACAAGAGCACGCTCGCTTGCTCATATTGATTTGGTTGCGGCGTCATTGGCGTTAGTGTGGCCCCTGTCGTTCGCCTATGGTTTCGGAAGCATCACCTACTGGCCGCCCTACGCCTCGCACATGGAAATCGAGCTGTGGCAGAGCAGGAGCGCTCCCCAAGATTATTACGTGCGTTTCTTCTTCAACGGCCAGCCCGTGCCCGCCCTGGGCTGTGCCACCACCGGCCCGTGCCCCTGGAACACCTTCCGCAAAGCCATCTCCGGTGTCATTCCCCAGCACTTCCCGCAGCAGTGCGCCCAGCCCGTGGCCGCTGAGGCTGCCGCCCACGACTTCTCTCGCTTCCTCAAACTGCGCTAAAGCCTGCAACTTCTTTTCTCTATGATTTTCTTTTCCCTTTCTCTTGAAGAAAATACAACAGGTTTTGGGCAAGGTTAAGGTGGCGGTTGGCGAGGACGACGTCTGCGCGCCTTTGCTTTTGTCCATTAAGCAACAATGGAGACCAGTCCCGCCGCATCTGCGGTGGTCTCTCTCGAAGATGCACACGATATGATTCAAATTATTGATGAGGACGGTGGCTGGGTGTACGTACCGCTACTACTACACCGAGATTCTCCATCGCTCACCTCATCATCAGGGAAGGCCTGAGCAACAAGTTGGCCAAATGGAACTTTGACGACAAGGGCTTCGACTACTGGGTGGTCTCCATCTTGGGCTGCCAATCAAGCGGCAAGAGTACGTGCTAATCTGCCATCATCAGCTGCGCCTTCCGCAACGATCGGAAATCTCATGCGCGCTGCCTCGCCCCAGGCACGCTTTTGAACCTCCTCTTCGGCACCAAGTTCCAAGTCATGGACTCGCAACGTGGTCGCTCCCAGACCACCAAAGGCATCTGGATGGGGAATTCCGCCAACACCATCCGCGGCAGACCCACCGATACGCTGGTCCTGGACGTTGAGGGCACAGACGGCAGAGAGCGAGGCGAAGAGCAGAAGGTGCTTTTACACAATAATCACTTTCTGAAATTCAGCATCAAAATCAGGCTACTCACAACCTCGCTTGCTGTCGGCAGAGCTTCGAGCGCAAGTCGTCTCTGTTTTCGCTCGCCTTGGCGGAAATCCTCATCATTAACCTGTGGTTCCAAGACATTGGGCGTTGGGATGCGGCCAACTACGGTCTGCTCAAGACCGTGTTCGAGCTCAACCTGCAGCTCTTTGGACAGCACAGGTACCGTCTTCCTCACCCCCCACTGTGCGCATGGCCCCAGATGCCAAGTCTACGAGGAGAGTCTGTCTTGATGACCCGTGGAGCGTTGCCCCTCTTCCCCTCTTTCATCTTTTCTCTCTCTACACTTTCTCTCTCTACACTTTCCCTCTCTACACGTTCCCCCTCTTCTCCCCGCAGTTCTCGCGCCGGGTCAAAGACGTTGCTGCTCTTTGTGATCCGCGATCACGTGAGGGCCGTGACCCCTCTGGAGCCTCTCACCAAGGCCGTCGAGGCAGACCTCGAAAAGATCTGGAGCGGCATCTCCAAGGTGTGCGGCCCGGCCCTCGTTCCTTCGTCGCGATGGAGCTAACCGTGTCTCTCTCTCTCTCTCTCTCCCTGCCTCTCGACCGTTTCCTGTTCGCAGCCCCCCGAGTTCGCCTCGTCCCGCGTCCACGACTTCTTTGACATCATGTACACGTCGCTGTCGCACAAGATCCTCGACGCCGCCACGTTTGCCGCCGACGTGGAGGTCCTCAAGGAGCGATTCACCAACCCGGAGGCCACCGACTTCATCTTCAAGGACGCCTACGCCAAAGACGTGCCAGCCGACGGTTGGGCGCTCTACGCCGAGCGTATCTGGGTAACCCATGCTCGATCTTTCTCTCCCTCTCTCTGTCACGTTGCTGTTGCTACTTGCTGTGCTCTCTCTCTCTCTCTCTCTGTGTGTGTGTGTGTGTGTGTGTGTGTGTGTGTGTGTGTGTGTGTGTGTGTGTGTGTGTGTCTATCACGTTACTGTTGCTACTTGCTGCTATGCTACTTGCCTGTTCGTTTCGCATCACGTGACGCCGACTCTCGTCGCTCTCTCCCCCACAACGCACAGGAAACCATCCAGGAGAGCAAGGACCTGGACCTGCCCACGCAGAAGGAAATGCTCGCGATGTTCCGCTGCGACGAGCTCATGGAGACGGCGTACCGCTCCTTCAACGCCGCCATGGAGCCCGTGCGCCAACAGCTCAGCAACCCCGAGGGCTCCTTTGTCTCTGCCTTTGGAGAGCTCGTTCGTCAGGCCGAGGAGGAAGCACTCAGTACGTGGTTGGCCGGCTCGTCGCTCCCTGGCGCTCTGCGGAGCACGCCTCCACACATACTCACACAACACACACACAACACACACACAACACAACACACAACACACAACACACAACACACAACACACAACACACAACACACACACACACACACACACACACACACACACACACACACACACACACTGACAACGCAGGTCAATATGAGGCGCCTGCGTCGCGCTACCACGTCGAGGTGGCTGCGCGCAAGGGCGCGGCACTGAAGGAGAAGATGCTCGACGCCGGCTATGCGCTCTTCCTGCAGCAGATGCGGAAGGTCTACGAGGCGTCGGTCCAGCACGCGGACACGCTCGCCAAGAAGCTCTCTCCGCCCGACGAGTCCAAAGAGGCCAAGCAGACGCAGGTACAACTCTTCGAGAGAGCAAGAGAGAGCGCAAGAGAGGGAAAGAGAGAGAGAGAGAGAGAGGCCTCCTGCTAGCAGCATTGGATGATTTCGGGGCATGCTTCGATTCTCGGTGCTCATCACCCTCCCCCCCTCCTCTCCCCAAATGCAGCAGGTCGACCTCTCGGATCTGCCCACTCTGCTCCACGACCTCAAGGACGACGCCATCGACTTCTTTGAGCGGCATGCCCGGGCCTCCCTCATCTCGGGCGTGTCGTGGAAGTACGACGCCGAGAGCCAGGTCCGCTACTCCCCCCCCCCTTCCCCCTCACCCAAACCACCACCACCATCTCTCTCGCTGCCCCGCGTGTCGGGTCCACCTCCCCAATGGCACGCGCGCGCGCGCGTGTGCTAAACGCAAGAACATGCGGAGCAGGCAATTCGCGAGCACGTCGAGGAGCTCGTCAAGCGCCTGCGCGAGCAGTACGTGGGCCACCTGCTGAAGCGCCGGCAGCAGAAGCTTCGGAGCGCGGTCATGAACCAGCTGAACAAACTCCTCGACGGAGCGTCGAACGACATGTGGCCGCGCATCGCCGATCTCCACGACCACGCCCTCGAGAGCGCCAAGACCAAGCTGCGCGCTCACCTCATTCGTATGTCTCTCCCCCCCCCTCTCCCAATATCCCAAACCGCTTGTGCGTGTGAAACAACGTCGTGACCCGCGCGCGCGCGTGTGTGCCATGCGCGCCTCCCAGGTCTCGGCCTCAGCGAAGAGGAGCTGAGCACGAGGGAGGAGGAGCTCAGGGAACGAGCGTTCGCGGTCATCAAGGACCGACTCACCGAAAAGAGCCAGCACATCCACTACCAGATGCAGAAAAAGTACACACGCACGCGCACCCGCACGCACGACACACGCGCACGCCCTGACCTGTTTTGTTGGCTCCGCTTTCCCCTCCGCGCAGGTTTGACGAGACGTTCCGGCTGGACCCCGAGGGCCTTCCCCGCCGCTGGTCCAAGGCCGACAACATCGAGGAGACCTTCAAGGAAGCTCGCCAGCTGGTACTACTCTCCCCGCGTGGCACAAGAAGGGGGGGAGGGAGGGAGGGAGACGGGTGGTGGTGGATGTATTGACAACGGATGACCTCTCGATGATAACGATGATGATGATGATGATGATGACACAGGCCTACGGAGTGCTGGATGCGTACTCGATAGTGCGGCTGCGTGAGTCGGATCGTCATCTTTCCTTCTTTGACAACTCCCTGGACCCCGCAAGTACAGGCCCCCCTGGCCCTCTCGTTTTTGTTTTTGTTTTTGTTTTGTTGATTTGTTTTTGTTTTTGTTTTTTCGTGCCCGATCGTCGTTGACCGTGTCGTGTGGCGGCCACACGACGGACGGCAGGCGTGGATCCGTCCCTGGTGGTGATATCGGCCGACCAGTGTAGCATCACTCGCGACACCTTCAAGCGAGAGTCGGACCCCGCCTTCATCGAGGCGAAGCGGGAGCAGGAACGAGAGGTGCGTTGTCCATCCCGCCGCCCTCTCGCCCTTGCCACGCTCGCTCGCTCACGAGCGCTGACCTCTCTCTCTCTCTCTCTCCCCCCCCCCCCATCCAAATCAGATCGCCGTGCGCATTCCGCCATTCTTCTGGGCGGTGATGCTGATTCTCGGGTTCAACGAGATCATGGCCCTCCTCGGCAATCCGCTGCTGCTCTTCCTCTTTGTCGTGTTGGGTCTCATGTCCTACGCCGCTTGGCTCGCGGGCTTGCTCGACGTGCCCCTGCAGATCGCCGCCGGTACACCGCCCTTCGACCTCGCCCTCCCTCTGTTTGTTATTGCGCCTCCCTGACCGAACCACCGCAACTCGCTCTCCTCGTGGTGCCCCTCCAGAGCTGTGGGCCGACCTCACCGGGCGCGCCAAGAGCGCTGCCGTGCAGAGCGTCATGGGCCGCCTCACGGGCGGTTCGGGAGCCGCCGGCGCCAAGGACAAGAAGGACTAGGACCCCTTCTCCTCCGCGACGCTGCCGGCACCGTCGTCGTCGTCGGTGGTGGTGGTGCCTGCCCGCCTTGGCTCGGTGTAAACCCCCCCCCCCAAGCAACCATCACATTAAATCGCCCCTCTGGTGGTGGCCGTACCTCGCCCTTGTTGCCTCTCTCTCTCGGCGCCGAAGAAACTTGTGGTGTTGTGTGGGTGGTGAGAATCCGATCAAGCTTGCCTTTTTATTTTCGTGGTTGTTGGGTGTTGTAGCGCAGGCAGCTGGAGACGAATAGGGGGGGCATGTGCACAAAGAAAAAGGAGATGGAACAGGGGGGAGGAGGACGCGGGAAGATGAAGATCTCGGGGGGGGGGGGTAGTGGTGTAGCAGGGTGAGAGCAGGAGCGTTCAGTTGATGGCGCCCTCGAGCTTGGTCTCCATGACGTCGAGGAGCCGGTTAAAGGGAACAAGAGCGCCTCCGGAGGCGGCGTCCTCGGCGGCGAGCCACTCGTAGTTGGCCTGGAGGATTTGGGCAAAGTTGAGGCCGCTGTCGGATGGGATCTGGTCGAAATCGAGGGCGGAGAGCTGCGTGTTGATGGCCCCCAGTTTGACCGAAAGATCTTCCAGCTTGGTCACCAGATCGTCGATGGCCACGGGGAAGAGCAGCCAGTCCCAAAAGTAGCTTGGCACTGAGTGGCGGGAGCTGCAGTTTGCGCTGTCTTCCTCATCGAGCCGTTCGGTCAGCATCAAGCTGTAATCATCGCTCGAGTAGGCGCTCGCCGTGGGAAAGGCAGGGAGGACGACGAGTAGCAAGAGTAGGGAACAGAGAAAGCTGAAATCCATGGCTCGTGTGCGAGCGTGTAGTTGCTCCCTCAATCTTTTTGAGATGCTGAGGTTATGGTCCACCGTCTTCTCTTCTCCAAACTCGGCCAGGGCGCCAAGCACCCGGAGAGACGGCCACCACCCATTGGCCCCAGCCAAATCTCAATGTGCTTTTTTGGGTTGATGTCGACGCGATGTTTTGGCGCCAAAAAAAAACAAAACAAAATAATAACAAAAAATCAAAAGAAAATCTCACATCTTACGATCGATCTACGGATGGCTCGACGACGACGCGAGGAGGTACCAGTACGCGATGGTGCGCTCGGCCTCGGCGGGGTCGGGTGTCTGGCGCGCTCCCGGGATGTGCCCCACCAAGCGCGGCCGCTGGGCCGCCACGAACTCCTCCCCGTCGTAGATCCTGCGCGGCGCGAGCGTGAGCGAGACCCCCCCTCTCCCCCTCTTCAATCAAACAAAGATGTCGACGTCTAGTCGTGTTTGGGGGGGGGGGCAATTACCGGCCGCCAAAGTGGACCTGGAGGAAGGGGAAGTGCTGCACGAGCCTGGCGCAGGCCTCCTTGCTCACGCGCGTGTCGGTGAGGGCGAGCAGCTGGAGGGCCCGCCCGTGGCGCGACGGCGGGAGCAGGGCGGCG
>JANDJZ010001227.1:0-10173 GCA_027943245.1 Acanthamoeba sp. SK_2022b | reverse complement strand
ACAACCAACAACCAACAACCAACAACCAACAACCAACAACAACAAGGCGTGTCCCACCGCACGCGCGCGCGCGCGCGCGCGTACATTCACGTGTAGCAACGTCAATGGGGGGAGGGGGAGAGGGAGAGGGAGAGGGGGGGAGGGACCTTGATGAAGGGCTGCAGGCTGTCGATGAAGCTGCGCTCCGAATCGAGGATGCTCTGCACCACCGCCTTCCGCCGATCTGCGGGCACGCCGCGGCGCCGGCCAATCAGGAAACCACCGACACGTGGCCCAATGGCGTTGGGCGCCGGCGCGCATGGGAGGGGGGGCAAAAGCGCCGGCGAACCTTCCACGACGCTGGGCTGCGCGCCGGCGCCGCCGCCGGCGGCCTCGCGCGGGCTGCCGGCCGCCGCCGTCTCCGCCGCCGCCGCCGCCGCCGCGGTCGTTCGCTTCTTGGTCCTGCCAAGCAAAGCAAGCTGAGGAAGGGAGAGTCGGGTGGGTGGGTGGAGGGGGGGGCGCCCTACCGGGGAATGGTGATGTAGCGCCGGTTGGGCATGACGGTCTTCTCGATGAGGATGTTGGTGAGCTTGTTGAGGATGAGGTCGTTGAGCTTGGGGAAGTTGCGGATCTGCCGCTTGTCTCCGCCCACCACGCTCTCCAATCGGATGTCCATCACCGGCACCGAATAGAAGCTCACCGAGAACCGCTCCGCCGGCCACGGCGCGCAGTGGACGTGCATCTGCGCCGCATTCGCTGATCAGTGGAGGGGGGGGCAAGTCCAGGACGCGTCGACAGAAATGACGGACCTTGCCGGTGAGGGAGTGGAGGGTGGCGGTGATGAAGAAGGGAATGCAGGTCTTCTGCGTGACCCACACGTTGCCGGCGAACTTGACGAACGCGGGCCTGTCCTCGCCCCGGTAGTCCAGCACCAAGTCGATGCCCTGCGTCGGTGTTTCCAATGGGGGGAGAGAGAGAGAGACGGCACGCGGTGAGGCGCTCGGCCTCGGTGAGGGAGATGCGTGGGTGGGTGGAGGGGGGGGGGCGAGTGATCACCAACTCCCCGGAGCGTCGCTGGGGCAGGATCTTGATGCCGGACATCTTGGGCACGAAGTCGCCCAGGCTCAGGTCCACGACGTCGATGCGCTCCTGCCGGCAGATCGCAGCGAGAGAGAGGGAGAGGGTGAGTTGTTTTCGTTGTCGACCGTCGACAAGCGAATGGGGGAGATGTCGACACGAAACAAGGAGGAGGAGGAGGAGGAGGAGAGAGGGCGCACCAGGAACCCGGCCAGCTTCTTCTCGGCGAGCTTGGCCTTCATCTTGGTCTCGAGGAACGTCTTGATGACCCCCACCAGCTCCTCGGAATTCCTGGCAGCCAACGATCAATTAATTAATTAATTAATTAATAAAAAGACCACTCGTAGTTGAACGAGAACGAGAACGAGTCAACGACGGCAGAGCGTGTACCTGAAGTTGTGCCAGAAGCGCGAGGTGAGGGCGTTGATCCACTCCGCGCTCTCGATCTTGAGGAACTCGCTCGCCGCCTCCTCTGCCGCGCCATCGCCCGAGGCGGGACCTGGTAAATTATCGGTGGATTGGGATTGGCCGGTTGGTTAGTTGGCTGGTTGTAAACTCTCCAATCGGGTGAAAGCAAGTTGGGCGCCAGACACGCGTGTCCTGCCGCGTCGCGCCTTGTGGCGGGCAAGGCTGGTCGCGCGCGATACCTGAGGCGTTGCCCTCCGCGGGCGGGGCGTTGGTCGTTGCCGCTCCCCCGGGCTCGCTGGCGGATCTGCGCAGGAGTGACGGCCTGTCAGCGCTGTCGCCACCAGGGGGGGGGGCGCGAGAGATCTCAACGAAGCAAAGTCGAGAGAGAAAGAGAGAAAGAGAGAAAGAGAGAGAGAGAGAGAGAGGTAGTGATCAATCGTACGTGGAAGAAAGTGATGACGAGGATAGGGAGGACGCCGAAGAAGGCGGCGTAGACGAAGAGGAGGGCAAGGACGGCATCGAGCGCGGAGAGATAAGAGGAGCCGCAGCAGCGCCTTCGAGGCTCCCCTGTACGTGTGGCAATAATAATAAATAAATAAATAAAAATACAAAGAATCGCTCAGTAACTGGTTGGTGTCGGTCAACTGTGGATGGTGCTCAGCACGAGGTCGAGGAGGAGGAGGGGGAGGAGGAGGAGCTGCGGGGCTGCGCGTACGGAGGTGTGGCGGGCGCCTGCAGACAGGGCGCTGTGCCAGAGAGTGGCATACTCGGCCGAGTCGGCAATTACGTAAATGTGGTCGAGCCCCGGCGTAAGCTCGCTCGCCCTGGCATCCGCGATGGTGGCCAACCAACGATGACGTCAGCAAGGTCCCGTTACGAAGCAGCGTGCACACATTCACCCAAAAAGCAAGCCGAGAAAGAAAATAAAAATAAAAATAAAAATAAAAAAAATAAAATAAAGAAAGGCGGACACGCACTTGCGGTAGAGCTTGACGGCGTTCTTGGGTCGCTGGACGAGGTCGGCCGTGCAGCCGCGCAGGTCCACCTCCCACTTTTCGTTGGCCGCGAAGACCTGCAGGCGACAGCAGTTCTCATACATGAGAAGAGAGGCGGTGGGAGGCGGTGGTGGTGGTGGTGGTGGTGGTGGTGGTAAGGTGGTGGTGGTGGTGGTGAGCACCTTCTCCGTGTTGTAGGTGGCGAACACGAGGGACTTGGCAGTCGCAAATCGCTTCTGGACCTGCTTGGGGTCGTCCTCCCGCTGAATGCGCACCCACCCGTGCGTGCCCTCCGTGGTCACCGTGGGCTGTCGACCGTGCACCGCGCGCAGGGGGGAGAGGCCAAGGCCGAGGACACGTGTCAGTCGCGGGTCGACAACAACAATAACAACAATAACAATGGCAGCAGCGGTCCAATAGGACTACCTTGTAACCGCGCAGGTCCATTAAGGCGCTCTTCATGCGCTCCTTCCTCGACATAAGCGTCGCCGCCGCTTCCAGCGGCCCGCTCTGCAGTTGCACATCACGTCGGCCGATCAGCGACCCACGTGTGCAAAGACGACGATGCTTGTGCATGCTCGTGCGCACGTGTGCATGTTCGTGCGTGTGTACCTTGCTCTGAGGCCGCTCGGCGATGGTCTCGTACGGCTCGCATATCTTGAGGAGGGCGTGGTACCTGCCCGTTTGGGGGGGGGGAGCGCGCGCATGCCGTTAGAAGCCCGCAGCGCCACACGGGTCGCCGCCAGGCAAAGCGGGCGCAGCGCAAACGCGCAGGCGCAGGCAAAGCGGGCGCATTACCATCTGAGCTGCACCGTCTCGGACTGCGTGACGATGTAGATGTAGTCCGACTTGCCGGCCACCTTGCGGTTGGTGTGGCTGATCTCCACCGCGTACGTCAGCTGCAGCGACAGCGACAGCGACACGCGTCGAGTCGGTCAATACGTGTGGACTTGCCAATCTCGCATGTCTCGTTTTTAAAACGAGCAACGCACTACCTTGTTCTTCTCGTCGTCCATGGTGCGCACGAGGCACCCGTCCAGTCCGATCACTTCATACTCGTCGAGCGCGTCTCCCTCCTGTCGTGGCGTCGCCGTGGGTGAGCGCCGCGTGGCGGTGAGCTGGTGGAAGGCACACGGGCGGGCGGGCGGGCGGGGGAGGAGAGAGTTGGCGTACGCGCGGTCCGTGGTACAGGTCGGTGTCGCGCACGAAGGCGTAGCAGGCCTTTCGCGTCTTGCGCTTGCCGGCCATTTGGAGAGCGATCCAGCCGGCCACCAGGCAGCCGCCCAGCCCGCCCTCCTCCTGCCCACCGTCCTCGCTCTCCGGCTGTACAGTTTCAAGACAACATAAAAAAATTACAAAATAATAAAAATTATAAATAAAAATAAAAAATAAATTAATACACCACGCGTAGCATGTCTCAATGAGGGCACGCCACATGCTGTGATAGAAAGGGAGGGAGAGAGGGAGAGAGTACGTCGAGGTCGGCATGAGGAGTAGGAGGGGACGAGGGGTCGGAGAGGGGTGAGGTGGCGGGTCGTGTGCGAGGGGCGTTGAAGCCAGGCGCATAGTGGGCGGCCTGCCGCAGGAGCTCGGCGTGGTCTCCGTTGATCTGCGCGTCGAGCGGGGGCGGCTCGAACGGGACGTCGCCTCGCTCCACGGCTTCATTGTATTCTCTGCTTCGTTCTTCCACCCTGCTCGGCGAACGCAAGTGATTTAAAAGTGATTAAAATAATATCGTTATTGTTATTGTTATTACATATTTTTTTCAAAAAATAAGATATAAAATATGGGTAAGTGGGGTGAGTACGTTTGGCGTGTCTGAATCTGGGCCTGCTCTACACGGCCGAGAAGGTGTACGCCCACATAAGCTGCCAACGCGAGGGAGACGATGCCACCCAGAACGAAGGAGCCTGCCAGCAGCCACAACAGGCCTAACATCACTCAAGGTGCACCGTGTTTGACGAGTGCTCGAATAACCCGGTAAATGGCCTTGTCGACTTTTTGTGTTTTTCTTTTCTTTCTTAGGCCTTTTCTTCCAGCTTCGATTCAATTATTTCGTGGAAATAAAAGAGGACCTTGAACTTATTTGTCTCAATCTCACGGTGAGGATCAAGCGGTCACGAGAGCGTACGAGCAATGGATATGCAAAGGTACGTGAAAAGCCAACTGCTATTTCTCCTTCCCATCTGAACTGGGGTAATGTAAGTTTGATTCATAAATGCGTTCCTGGTGGGCAGGTCGTGGGCACAGAACAAGGGCGTGGTTCAGTCCGAACCAGCCAAGGCCCTCCTTCTCCTCTCGCTGCTCTACAAGAGCGGACGTTTGTCTCGATCCGAGCTGACCACCCTCAAGGTAGCTTCTGTCGTTGCTTGCCCCATCACCCCACCCGCTCGTTTGTACACCAGCGCTTACGCTGACTGTGTGCACACGGCCAGGACCTCGTCGTGGCGCGGAGCGAGAGCGTAGGATACGTGGTGCAGGTGTTCGAGCTCATGGACGACGACTTTGACGAACTCGAAGACAACCTCAAGCACGTGTGCAAATGTGCGCTGCCCCCCCCCCTCTTTCCCCCTTCACCTGCCCTCTCCTTACCCGGCAGCGCTTCGCTTCAACAGACGAGGAAGAGCAGCAGCGGAGTGGCCAGGGGCAGGCCAGACCTGCCGCCGCTCCGCAGGCATCCAACGGCTTCTCGTTCGCCTCCTCCACGCCTCTCGGGGGAGAGCCCGTCATCAGCGACCCCGGCTGGATGCGACACCTTGGCCCCGAGTTCGCCAAGGTTTTCACCCGGGCCCGCCGCGCAGGCTGTCCCCTCTCCCGCACGCACGGCTCTGACGCGCTTGTGTTGTGGTCATGTCCCAGCCCTACTTCCTCAGCCTGCAGCAATCGGTCGCCGCCGAACGGAGCCAACACACGGTCTACCCGCCAGCGAAGGACGTCTACAGCGCCTTCGACTACACTCCCCTCGACCAGGTGCCCTCTCGCCTCGCCTCTCTCTCTCTCTCTCTCTCTCTCCTTCCCTCTTTCGCGTGAGTTGTGATGAGAGCGTGGACGCTCACCTCTGGTCGGTTCGCAGGTGAAGGTGGTGATCCTGGGGCAGGACCCCTACTTCAACGAGGGCCAGGCCCACGGCCTCTCCTTTTCGGTGAACAGGGGCGTGCCGGTCCCGCCCTCGCTCAGGAAGATCTACGCCGAGCTCGAGCGGAGCATCCCCGGCTGGCAGCGCCCCAACCACGGCTGCCTCACCGAGTGGGCCCAGCGCGGCGTCCTGCTGCTGAATGCCACGTATCCTCCCCCCTCCCCCCTCCTCTCCTCTCTCTCTCGTCGTTTTCGTTCTTTGGAGTTCACCGTTTGCCCCTCGAACGGTGTGTCAGGCTGACGGTGCGGGCCGGCACAGCCAACTCGCACGCCAAATTCGGGTGGCAGGCCTTCACCGATGAGGTGATCAGGTATGCCTCCCCCCTTCCTTTTTCATTATCACCACCGCCACAATCCTCCTCTTCAACACTTGGCGACGATCACTTACCCAAGTCGACTGTCGACGCAACGCAACACACACACAACAGGGTGCTGAACAGGGAGCGTGAGGGCGTTGTGTACCTGCTGTGGGGCGAGTACGCACAGAGGAAGGGCCGACTCGTTGACGAGTCTCGCCATCGCGTCCTCCGCGGGCCTCACCCTTCTCCCCTGGTGACGTCCACCTCCAACCTCTGTGAGCTTGGCCCACGCAACCTGAACGCTCGCCTGACGTTTGCTTGGCACCTCACGCAGGCGCGCGGCTTCGAGGGCTGCAACCACTTTGTGCAGTGCAACGACCTGCTGCGCCAGATGGGCAAGACCCCTGTGGACTGGTCGCTCTCGCCCTGAGCGCACTCCGTCGTGAGCTTTCTTTCGCAAGTCTTGTTCCTGTTGGCCTCATTGCTGGTTGCGGATCGAAAAAGCAAGCGAAAAATCGTGTCACAGAGAAAAAGAGGGAAAATCACTGGTAAATGCACAAAACTTTAATCGTTCTCTGCAAATGGACGACCCCGAGCAGAACGATCAGGTGGACCCCTTCGCAGAGCCTGCGCCCCAACCCCAGCCCCTGCGGCGACAGTACAGCAGCCACTTCTTCAGCCATGGCGATACCCTCGCCTCAGTGGCCATGAGACACAAGATGGAGCTTGCAGAGCTTCTCAAGGTGCGCCCCCCTTCCAGATGTGCGCAACGCCATTTGAACTACAAAAAAATACTAATACTGAATCCTTTGGCCTGCCACAGATCAACCGGCTGAGCAAGTGGAGCCATGTGCGCACAGGCCAGATCCTCTACGTGCGCGCCTCGCCCTCGCTCGAGCGGGCGTCGTCGCTTCCACTGCCCGCACAGCACACGCAGAAAGGTACCGCCCGTTGTCGCGCTACACGCGCACCCGTGGTTGGGGCTGGACTTCTGACGAGGCAGCCCGTCGCGCTATCTGTTGCAACAGAAGACACCGAGACCAAAGGCGATGGCGCCACCGACATCATCCTCAGCGATGGCAGCCCTGAGCGCAGGTAACCTGCGCGTCGCGCCTGCGCACTTGTTGGCCTGCGCCTTCTTGCCCAACGCACGTCTCTCCGCGGTTGGCTTACACGTCGTGTGCGCGTGCGACAGCCCATTGAAGGGGGCCCGAAGCAGCAGCCTGGACGAGGAAAGGCCCAGCAGGTCGCGCGCGCCTTTCGGGCGGGGCGCCCTCCTCGACCTCTCGAAGAGCGCCGGTACACTGCGACCACCACGCGGCCCTGTGTTGGCCTATCGCTCCACTCGCGCGCGGCCACGCGCGCATTGGCTCGCTGGCTCACTCGCGCGCGGCAGGGGTCGTCGAGGAGGAGCTCCTCCTCCACGCCGGACATGAGTCGGCGCCGGGCATGATGGGCAGGTCGTTGAGCTACAGCAGCGGCAGCGGCAGCGGCCGAGGCAAGGCCCTCGCCCGAGAGCGCAATCGCCTGCTCATGGACGCCTCGCAGGCCAACCTCGACGTCTACCGCGACGAGCGCGTCAGGTACTACAAGGGATCGGACCACGTACGAGCCCCCCCCCCCCTCAACTCCACTCCACTCCATGCGTAGACCATAGCCACGCGTGAGGTCGCGGCCTTATCGCGCTGATGTGCGCAGGTGCTGGGCATTCTGGTGGTCACCTCGTGGCGGTTCATCTTCCAGCCCTCCCCGAGCGATCCAGCCGTGCAGAAGAACGGGTAAGCAGGGCGCGCTCCTCCTCTCATGGAAGCACGTGTGGGTCAGTAACAGCGTTCGCGCAACAGGTTCCTTGACTATCAGCTCAACATCTCGATCCGTGACATCTACGATTGCTGCGGTACTGCCTTGGTCTTGTCAATGGATGGGATGGCCTGCTGTGTGTCGCTCTCTCACACCGTGCGTGTGGGTGGGCTGCAGAGGAGATCGAGATGGCTACGGCGCAGTGCCTGTCGTCGGAAACGTACGTGCAAGTGAGCGTGAAGCAGAAGGTCAAGCAAGCCAAGGGCGGGGGCAGGGTCGTCAACGGAAAGGTCCTCTACATGCAGGTCTCGCGACAAAGGCACGGCCCTCTCTTCTTTCTCTTTTCTTTTCTTTTTACATTTATTTCACATTAATTAGCAATATTACGAGAAATGGGGGAAGAAAAATACCACAAAAATTAAGAGGGGAGATTATTATGAACCCTGGAGGTGGCGAGGTGAAGGATGATGCCACGAATGGAGGGCGGAGACATGCAATCTCGCATTACTTCTCGGGCAAGTACGCAAATGACAGCAAATCAATTCTATAAATTTGCACTACCCCCCCCTCCCTCTCGAGCATCTTTGGTGCCGAGGCGTTGGCAACCTGCTGGGGCTGATGTTATGGCGCTGATGCAGGAGCCAAGCTCTGGTGCAAAAGCTGAGTGCCGCCATGGAGCGACACAAGGCAAGCAACGCCCTCTCGCACCGACGACAAAAGGCCGGCGCCTCCCTTCCACGACGGTATGCGACCATCACCACCACCACTCCTCCACGCATGCGCTCCGCTCGATCGCTAATCTCTCTCCGTGTGTGTGTGCGTGCGTGTGCGTTCGTGTGTTGTGTGCGGTAGGTCGATGATGTTGCCGGCCGCCGCAGGCTCGACGGCTGACCCCAAGCTCCACGACGGACCGTCGTCCCTCCTCCTCATCGACGACATCCGGGCGGTACGTCGCCATTGGCTGGACGCCGTCTGCGCCCTCCCCACGAGCGAGCCACTTACACAAACGTTTGTGTCGACCGTCGACAGATTCAAAACATGCTCCCCGCTCGAGAGCGAAGCTGCGACTGGCGGCTCATATACAGGTTCGGCAGTGCTTCTTTGGTTGATGCTGCCGTGTTCGGTTACTTACGCTGACATCACCTCTATATATGTGTGTTTTTTAATATATATATTTATTTATATTTATTCATACATGAAGTTCCGACAAGCATGGCGTGTCGCTCAACACGTTCTACACTCGGGCGCGCAACCAGGGACCGACGGTGATGATCGTCGAAGACTCCATGCACCACGTGCGCACAATCTGCCCACTCCCGCCTGTCCCCGCTTCTTTGCTTTTATGGACCGCTCCGTCGGTGTGGCGTCGTTGTGGGCGTAGATATTCGGAGCCTTCTGCAGCGAGTCGTGGCAGGTGTCTGACAAGTACTACGGCACCGGCAGCTCGTTCCTGTACATGGTAGACAATGGCCGCCTCCTCCTCGCCAGGTGGCCGTGTGTGGTGGCTTACCACGTGTCCCCCCTCCCCCCTTTCCCCTTTCCCGCAGCTCTACCCGAAGAAGGCGTTTTATTTGTGGACAGGGGCCAACAACTTCGTCCAGCTTTCGGGCGAGGACTTCCTGTCGGTGGGCGGGTGCGTCAGTGGCTCCCCCGCGTCCTGCTCGTCTTGCTGCTGCTAGGCTCTTACGGTTGCGTGCAGGGGGAGCGGGACGATGGGCTTGTGGCTCAACGATGACTTTAGCGGAGGCAGCTCGCAGACCTGCGACACCTTCGCCAACGCGCCGCTCGCGTCCACGTACATGTCCCAGTCCTCCGCGCGCCGCACGCTCGTTTTGGCGCTCACCACGCACACGTGTACGGGTTGGGCGCCGGGTAGGGAGGAGTTCAGCGTGCTCTCAGTGGAGGTGTGGGGCTTCGTGTCTTCGGAAGACTGAACCACGCGCTGTTAGTGATGGCTTTTCCCTTTGTTATTTATTTGTGGTCATCCCCGTGGCGCTCGTGTACATACAAACCGCCATCTGCTTCGTTCAAGAAAAACGTTTTTTCCTTTACATTTCTCTTCATATCGCCTAGAAGAAATGCCTGAGAACAATTATTATCCCCAGCAAAAATGATGATGCAGAGGGGCACACTCATACTCGCACTCCTCGCTGGCGTGCTGCTCGCCCTTACTGTGGCCCTTGTAGAAGCTGCGGACGAGCTTCCTCCCCGCATGCCTGGTCGCACCGTCAAGGTACCCTCCATAACCATTATTATTAAAGTATTAGAACACGTGCACTGTTTGTTGCGAGACCTGGCCCACGGCTGAGTAGTGGTGCCACCTTGGACTCGGTAGCTGACCCACCACGCCCACGGTCACCTTTGGTGAGCGCAGAGGTTGGCCGAGCTCACGGACAGAGAGGCGCTCTGGCGCGACACAGAGCGCATCGCCATCGTGCGTCCGCCCGACACGCCGGGCAACGCCGCCGTGCGCGAATACA
>JANDJZ010001224.1:0-14010 GCA_027943245.1 Acanthamoeba sp. SK_2022b | reverse complement strand
GCTCGGCACGGATGGCGGCAACCTCTTGGACCAAATTCGCCTTTGGTGAATTCATCCAAAGTTTGATTTGGGGAAATCATCCAAAACAAGGCAATAACAAAAAACAAATCAAATGGAAAAAAGATTAGTGACCTCCTCGATTTGGCAAGCAGGTTGAGCCTTGCCACTGTGTGGCAGAGACGTCAACATCTTTTGTGTTGTGCTGGGCCAGGAAATCTCCAATTCTTTGGAGCACTGACCAGTCGCTACAAAACTGGAGGGGAATGAAAGATGGGCCACACGTACCATGTGTGATGTGTGTAAGTTGCGGCTGTGGGTGCTTGTGTTGGCGCTTCGTGTGTTGGAGACAACAACCTGTGGTCACTAATTACGTTTAGGGCAACGGCTAAATTAGTCGTCGACACTGCGCCGCATTCGTTCCTGCTTGAGCCAAAGACACATGCTCTGTACAACCTGCCTACTTTCTGGCCTCTTCGCCGAGGAGGCGCATGATCTTGGTGTCAAACGATCTAGTGCGCGCTAGCTCCACCGCTGTGAATGTGGCGGTGGTCTGTTTCGCGGCCTTGCCTTTCTTCTTGCCTGTGTTGCCTCCATCTTCGTCGTCAACGTCGAAGCGACGACGATAGTCGAACATGGAGCGGTGGGGCTGGGTGACGGTGATGATCGTCACGGCGGCGCTGCTCTTCTTCATCCTTCCAGCGAGCTTCTTCACAAACGGAGTCTGGTGCAGCAGGAGGGCCAGGTGCAGACAGTCGAAGTCGCGCCACTCCTCGCTGTTGCCACCGCTCCCTGCATGACCGTCGTAGTCGTGGCTGCGTGCGCGGCTGCCGCAGGCGATGGCAGGGTCGGCCCCGATGGCCAACAGGTCGTCTGCCGAGAGGAGCACCGAGGCCGGGTCCCGACTGGCCGAATTGATCAGCAGGGCCAGAGGGGTAACGCTGCAAAGGCTGAGGGACGTTGAGGTGCCATTGTCGGGGCTATTCTTGCTGGATGACTCGCACACGCTGACGTGTGTCATCGCACGCATGCAAGCAGTGAGTCGAGCGAAACACCAAGGTACGGTATGAGTTGGTGTAGTACCTGCCTGCGATCCCGTTAACGTCACTCCCCGCCATTGTGTGGCTTGCGATAAGCAACGAGTAGAATTTCTTCGCGTGACGCCCCTCCACCTCCTCGCCCTCTATGCCATCTGGCCATGACACCCGCCGAGTCAGAGTCAGAGTTGGGAACCTCCGTCTGCTTCGTTGGCTCTGCGTAGGGCCCTCAAAGCAGGCCATGTGGAACGCCGTTGCTTCGGTGTAGCAAAGCGAAGCGTGGCCGCAGTGGCTGCCCTGGTCCCGTGAAGCCAGGCTGGCGGTGAGCCAGGGGTTCGCGCCGGCCTTCAGTAGGAGGACGGCCAGGTCGTAGTGCTGGTCGAGCAGGGCCAGATGGAGTGCTGTGGCATGTTTAGCATCGATGGACTGGCGGAGCTGGCTCTGGAAGAAGCAGCTGTGCATGCCCCCCTTGGGCCGGTGGTACTCGTAGCGCAGTTGAAGCGAATCCAGCGCCAGGTTGACATCGGCGCCGGCTCGCAGCAGCGACTTGACCAATTCGACGTCTGCGAGCAGTACGGCGAGGTGGAGGAGGGTCACCTTCTCCCCCGTGTAGCGGTTGCTTTCGTGGTAGCACTCGCCGTCCAGCGGCTGGTTGATGGACTCGGCCCCGAGGAATGGCTTTGCCGCCTGTCACCCCGTCGTGAGCAGGGCGCCAGAGGGCGAGCAGGTGCGATAGGGACAGGCGAAGCGTAGCGCACCTCGGCTCGGGACTTGGGCTCGCAGATGAGTTTGGAGAAGAGCTCGCGGTTGATGGTGGGCTTGCACGGAGCCATCTGGGCCTTGGGTTGCGCCCCAGCGGACGGCCCCACAGGGATCTCCACCTTACTGCCGCCTTCCTCAAAGGAGAGTGCATGCTTGAGCTTCAGCTCAGTGCCGTCCTTGAACCGGACCGTGATGCCGACCGTGAACGTGCCCCATCCCCTACGCAGAAGTCTAAGTAATAAACTTGTACTTGAAGTAAAAGAACGGTGCGCTGTACCGGCGGGTGAGCTCGAATGGGACCGATTCGCGGCAGACCACGGCAGGGTCGAATGTGGGATGCAAGAGGAACACCACCTGGCGAATGCCTTCTCCTTCGCCCCACTCTCCTTTTTCTTCGACGAAAGCAGTCCACTCGTGCACGTTGCTGTTCTTCTCCTTCCTCGTGGTCTGTTCGACACGAATAGACCTGTACCGGTTGCCGTAGACCAGGGATCGTGCTCCACAGGGCGGGGCCGACGTTTGTTTGTCCATAGGATATCTAACGTTTGAGTGCGCTGCTCGCGCTTGTGTCGGCAACGCACAACCTGAACCCAAGTCAGCGAACGGACATACACAAACCGCGACAAGAGAAAAATAAAGAAATAGATAAAATAAACTACAGATAAAAGGATCCGCACTGGATGAGCGTGGTGCGGCTGGGAACGAACAACAAGGCCGCGGAGACAAAGGATTTGGAACAGCGCATTGCACGCATCTCCAAACTCACCGTGCGGCAGCGCATCGCCTGGGACCGCACGTGCGCGCTGTTCCCTTTTCCATCATTTGCATCTTCGCACGCGCTCCGGTGGGCCTCACTCGCGCCACCTCCTCAGGCTAGACTGCAGGGCCTACCGACGCATTTCGAGCCTGCCCCCCTCCTTCTTTCGCATCAAAGGTTTACACACTCTCGTACGGCTCCTTCGTTTTTTTTTTTAAATATGTATATAAAAATAATAGGATTAAATAATCAATTAGTAACCCCTTGTGGTGTTGGGCCGAGGACAGCTGATCCCACGCAATGAGTTGAGCGTGATTCCACCGGCCATTCGCCACCTGACCACATTGGCCTACCTCGACGTGGCAAACAACAAGTAACCTCTCCCCCCCACAAGCGCCCAGTGCTGGCGACTCACTGTCTCACGCCTGCGTACGTGTGCGTTGGGAGCAGTCTCACAGAACTGCCGCACGAGCTGGGCGAGCTTCCGCTGCAGGTGCTGAACGTCTCCTACAACAAGCTCACTTGGCTGCCGGCCTCCATCATGGAGAGACACCCCAGTAAGCGCCTTCGCCCTCGCCCGTGTCTGCGTCGCAGCAAACATCAGCTGACACGCGCGCGTCCGACGTTAGATCTCAATCTCGAGTTGATGTGCAACCCGTGGCAGCGCGATGGCGATCCCGTCGTGCGAGTGAAGCGGCCGCGCCTGTCCACCCTCTTTGAGCTTTCCTGCAACGCGCTGGCCGCCAACGAGTCCCTCTTCCACAGCGTCACCAGTGCGTTTCGACAATGCCAGGCCTGGCCATTTCCCCTATTCACTATATTATCTTTATTTATTTTAATTGTTGATATTAATTGTTGTTTTGTTGGTAGCTGCGCCGGACTACGGGGCGCTGGTGCCGCTGCACATCAGGGACTACCTGGTGGGCGCCAGCCCATCGACGGGAAATCCGCCACACGACGAAGAGGGCGATGACGGAACCGCCGGTGACGACGAGAAGACGGGAGGCCGAGGGCGCAAGGCGTGCTCTCACTGCGGAAAGGTGTTCTACGGCAAGGCCCCCATCGTGCGCGCCTATCCGCGCACCCTACGGACAGCCAGGTACACCAGGCCCCAGCTCTCTCCTCGCCCCCCCCCCACTCTACATCCAGCAACTTATGGTGATGACACACATGCGTGTCACGCCCAGGTACGGTGAGAGCGTGCGGCTCGTGGGAATGTACTGCTCGCTCGCGTGCGGGCGCGTGCGCAACGTGAACGGTGCCATCGTGCCGTTGGCGTGAAGGGAAGGGAAGGAGCTTCTCCACCACCACCGCATGTACATAGAAAACAAACTGCATTGTGCATTGACGAAAGGCCACCGCCCGCAGAGCGGTGAGCTGTCGCTGGGCTGTCGAGGCGGGGAGGCCTTCAGGGAAGGGAGTCGAGGGAGCGCGGGGGCGGGGGCTTGGTGGGGTCGTAGCCGGGCTGGTGGACCTTCTTGCGGCCTTGGTCCTTGTCGTCCGACCACCCGACCTTGCCCGAAGTCGCCTTCGGCGGGTCCGGGTTCGCCAGCTTCTCGAACCTGCGAATAAGAAGGAAATATTTAAATAAATAGATATCCAGTGGGAACTGGTCCAGGTGCGTGAGATGAGGATCGCAGTGGGGTGGTGTACTTGGCCTTGAGGCCGCCAGCAGATGGAGTGCCGTCAGCGTTGCGTGAAGGGGCAGGAGCGCCGGGTTCGGGTGCTTGGTAGCCGGGCGAGGCCTCCTTGATTTTCTGTTCAAACAGCTTCGCCTTGTCTCCCATCTTGCTCTCTTCTCTCTTCGCGTTGTTCTGTGTTCTGTGCCGGACCGACCAAAATTAAAGCTTTTCAAAAACGTTTTCGAAACAGAAATTCAATAATTTTTTGACCAAAGGGTGGTGTATTGGTTCCAAGACAAAGCCGAACGGTTGACCCCAGCAGGCTCCGCATCACCTGTCGGCGAGGGGCTTGTGCTGGTCGCGAGCGGCGGCAGAGCCCGCGGCACCGACGAGCGGCTTCTCCATGTAGTAGCAGATGTGGCCGCCGTAGTCGAGCTCGCGGCACAGGGTGAAGCCGTTGCGCTTCCAGAAGCCGAGGGCAGGCCCGAGGCTCACGAGGGTGATCATGGGGAAGCCCTCGTCGGCGGTGAGCTGCTGCACGTAGTCGGTGAGCGGCGTGGTGAGGCCCTGGCCGCGGAAGGCCGGGTCCATGGCGATCTCGTGCACGTAGATGACGTCGCGCTGCAGGTCGAGCTCCATGGTCGGGTGGTCGGCGAGCCAGCGCTCGAGGTCGAGCAGGTCGTTCACGTCGTTGATGCCCTCGCGCAGGAAGGGCTGCGCCTGGATGTAGCCCGCCATGCGCCACTTGGTCGTGACGGCGGGGACCACCACGCGGCGCTTCTTGACTGAGTGGATGTCGTCCGCGCTGGCGCTGGGCGAGCCCGACGGCGAATACTTGGTGACCTGGTTGTTGACCTGCTGCTCGGGCGACTCGTCGGCGTAGTCGCTGTCGTTGTCCTCGTCATCGCTGTCGACTTCGTTGTCCTTGGCCTCCTCGACGCAGTCGTTGCTGACCTCAGAGTCGTTGTCCTCCTCGACGCAGTCGTTGTCCGAGTCGGTGTCGCTGCTGTCGCCCTCGCTGTCGTTGTCCTCGTCCTCGCTTGGCGCGGCGACGGGCACCTCGACGACGACGTTGCCCTGCGGGTAGAGACGGATGCGGCCCACGTAGGACTCGGGCAGCTCTCGATACTCGGGCTCGTAGCAGAGGCGCTGGATGCGCAGGACCTCCTCGACGTCGGCTTCGGTCATAAGACGCACGCGCCACTTGGGGTGGACGCCGTCGTCGGCCTTGTCCTTGGCCTGAGCCAGCACCCCCTTCAACACCTTCCTCTTGTGCTGCTGCTGCTGCTTAGGCTGCTTCTTGGCCGAAGCGACAGCAGCGCAGCCCGAGGAGAGGCGGATGGGGATGGGCTGCGAGGGTTGGGCGGCGCCGCCATTGGTGGGCGGCCCCTCGCGCGCCTGGCCATCGCAGGGGGTGGTGTTCCCCCCGCGATGGTCCAGTAGGGAGCGGTTATCGTGGTCGATGCTAAAAAGGCCACTTCAACTTGGCCGAAAGGAGGTAACGATACTCAGCCGACCTGGAGAAGATGAAGGTGAGCAGGTGCTCTATGCAGAGGCATTTACATTTTTAAAAGAAGAAAAAAAAAATGGTCCGAAAAAGCAAGTACCTCGCCTCGAGGTCCTGGAGATCGCCCTTGAGCATATCGATCTGCGCGGTGTCAAGGCTGTCCTTGGCAGATTCGCTGACCTTCTTGTAGTCTTGCTGCTGCTGCTCGTTGGTCGATGCATCGGCAAAGATGCCACTAAAGGGCTTGAACTTGGTGGAACCACCAACGACCTCGCCGTTGGCGTTAAAACTCAGGGTACTCAGCATGGTGGGATGGGTGAGAGGTGTTCGCTTGTTGTTGCAGGGGGGTCCTGTGGTGTTGGCTACTTGGAGCTGGTTGTGGTGGGTTTTGGTAAAGAAAAAGATGACGCCGTCGCCTTTCCCGCTTTTATAGCGCCGGCAGAACCGCTTCCCTTTTCTGGGCCGGAGAATTTGGATGGAAAATCACGAGAAAGAGTCGACACTCAAAACACCCGGATGCTTCGGGATCACGGGACAACTGTGTCCTTGTGGAACGCAGAGATGTTGTGCGAACGCTGGCTGCGCGTGCTTGCGATGTTTGCTGGAACATGCGGAAAATTAGGAGCCAACCGGGCCTGATGGGCGGTGATGGGACCAACAGGAGGTTCGGATGGACATTAATGATGGCGCACGCTCCGTTCGCTTCAGTGCCAATGGGGAAGCGAGGACCGTAAAAATCTCCACAACTCCAGCTTCTGCGGAAGAGGCAAGGCACCAGCCGCAGAAGAAGCGGAGGCAATCAACACGACCACGAGGAGTTGACCATCGCAGAGGGAGATCGAACCAGACCGGCACTACTTGTATGCAAATAAAGACAAGACAACAAACCAAAAATGCAGACTCTGATCCCTCTCACTCTCTCTCTCTCTTGCTGCTACGTTTTACGCGCTCTTGGCGAACCGGTTGTAGGCCGCGTTCATCTGCTCCAGCGCGATGAACGTGAGCACTGTGTGCGGGCCCAGACGCAGGAAATACGGCGTGAAGCCTGACCGTGCGTAGAACAACAACAACAACAACAACAACAACATAAACGTCATCAAGGGCCAGGAGGATCCACGACACACTTGGGTGGGGTGGTGGTACCCTTCCAGAGCGCGGTGATACCCTCCGTCTTGACCACCTTGGTCAACACGTCCATCACGCCCGAGTATTCGGGCACGCCGTTGATGGTCTTCATGGTCTGGATGCGCGTCTTGGTGATGTCGATCGGTATGGACACCGCCGTAGCCAGGAAGCCCGACGCCAAGCTGGAGCACAGCAGAGCAGTCGTAAGGGGGGAGAGAGAAAGTATAGGTCAGCCGAACGCCGGGTAGGAAGCTGCACGCAACGACCGGAACACATTGGTGGCGGCCGTGCCTGGCGAGGAAGTGGGTGTAGACGTTGTCCTCGAGACTCAGATGCTTCATGAGCACCTGCTTGGCCTGCGTGTAGGTGCCCAGCTGGGCCGCATTGAGGACCATCGCCCTCGCCACCGTCGGCGTGCCTGCGCGACACCCCAACAACAACATCAACAACATTTACTCGAGCGTCGTGCGCTGTGTGTGTGTGTGTGTGTGTGTGTGTGTGTGTGTGTGTGTGTGTGTGTGTGTGTGTGTGTGTGTGGTAGAGAGGGCGGGGGCAGGGTAGCGTACAGCCGCGCCACATGGCGAGCACGCCCTCCTCGCGGGAGATGCGGATGAGAGCGTCAAAGACGTTCCTGTAGCCTCGCCTCTGCTCCGGAGGCAATCGGCCATCCGACGTCATGCGGATCAGCGCCACCTCGGCCGGCGTGCCGATCACGGCGCCGAACCCGCCCGCCAGCATGCCCGCCAGCAGTTTCTGAGCGCGCGCGTGAGTGTGTGGGCTGACCACTGTCACAGCCTGGCTGCCGGGCAAGGAGAGGAGGACCGGACCTGGTAGAAGGGAATGGACGCGTTGCCCTTGTTGCGGGCGACGAGCCAGTCGTTGATGATCGAGTACATGCCGAGACGGGCTGTCGTGTAGGTGGCTTGCCGCAGCAGACCCGCCGAGAGGCTTCATGTCATCGGCCAAGATAGCGTTTGGTGTAGCGAGCGCGGCGATGGTGAGTAGAGATGGCTGACGAAGGCTTGCAGAGGGAGAGCATGAGAGTACCCCTTGTAGAGCGCAGAGGGTCCCTCTGTGCGGGCGATATTGGCCATGGCATGGAACGACGTCTTGTGAGCCTTGGCGCCGCCGCCCTCCCCGCTTAACTGCATGCTACGGTTCGCAGCGCATCAGTAGCGTGGCCATAATCAGTCGTCAGTTGTAAGGTTGTAAATAGAAAATAAATGATGTTTAATCGCTTGGAATTTGTAGATCCACAAGATGGGGGCACAGTTTACCCTCCATCAAGCATAAGAAAAACGACATCTTGTGGTGTGAGGGGTTATTCCAGTGTGAATCAACGATTAAGTTGGCGATGGGCAAATGAGATCGGGAATTGCCGAGTACCGCGTCTTGACGAGGTCGAGAGGCTGGACGACGCAGGTGGCGAGCATACCGCTCAAGCCGCCAAAGAGAAACTGCATGCCCTTGCCCGCCTTACGTTCGCCGGTGGCCATCTTTGTTGTGTGGGTATTTGTGTTCAAAAACGTTTCGATGCTACCAGTATTGGCTCAAGCTGCTTGCCTACCGGTTGGAATGCAGAGAATGACACACGCGTGCGCATGCAACACGCGCGAACAGACCGATGTGCATCGGGTGAACAAATTGCGTGCCTCTGTTTATTTATGTACATTATGCCTAGCCTAACGTGGAGATGCGGGGCCAAGCCAAGCCAAGCTTGCTGCCAAAAAGAAGCCCTGCTACGAAGACGCGGTAGTGGGCACCAGGCGCACGATGTCCCTTGCGCAGTACTCAGCCTTGCACAGCGGCTGTTCGCCACAGACATTGGGAATGGGGACCATGTGAGCACACAACTAAGTGATCAGGCGGCAGGGAAGGGATTATGTACGCATTTAGCACGATAGCGGCCCTTCTGCTTCATCACCGAGTTGGTGCCCTGCCAAAGGGCCTTGCCCACACACCCAAAGCACACCAAGAACTCCTTGCAGTTGCAGGAGTGCGCTGTAGGCCCATACATTGGCATAATACACCTGAGATTAGACTCCCGCGAAACAAAGCTACACAGCACTCCAAGGGGAAGAGGATGTACCTTCACAAGGGAAGTTCTCACAACGGCACAGCCCTGCGCACCAAAAAGGTAAAGTAAAATAAATAAGCAAATAAAAAGGAGAGAGAAAAAAAACACAAAAAAGCTCCGTGGGGGAAGCGAGTACTCTTGAGGACGCAGCGGTCCTTGAGCTTGTCGGTGCACACGGTACAGGTCACGTCCTCCTCCTCTTCCTTTTCGTCTGTGTTCTTGGGGGTGGTAGGGGCGACTACCCTCTGTACGCGCACCCTCTTGGCGAGGTCCTTCTTGAACTCCTCCCAATTTAGCTTCTCTTTTGGCACCGTCCCGCTCGCCTGATAAAAGTAGTCCTGCTGGCCGCCTCCATCGTACAGCATGTACGCCATGGCCGCCTGGTGCTTTGTGTGTTGGAGGACCGCGTCTTCTGCGCCTTGTGAGCTTTCGGAAATTCCGCTGCAGCGTTTACACAAAATTTCTCAGGAGCTGGCAATCTCTGAAAAGCAATTGGATGGAAAACAGTTCCAAGAAAAAGAAGGAAAAGTTCGAGAGATGGCGGGAAAGGATTCCTTTCAAGATGAACTACAGGGGATAGGGAGGGGTGGTGTCTTGGATCACGACGGCGAAGAGGAGGGCAGCGTCGTCTTGTGGGGCCACGAACGAGGAGGCCAGTGCGTTGATTGGAGGGGAGAGGTCGTTTACTCGGGGACCTGGCGGACCTGGAACATGTTGGTGGCACCCGACGTGCCCTCCAAGAAGCCCGACGTGATGACGACGTAGTCACCTGCACAGCCGAAAGAAAGGCCACCCGCCATCAGCATGCTATTGCCGACGTTTTGTGAAGCTGGTGATGATGATGATGATGATGATGATGATGATGATGATGATGAAGAAGATGAAGAAGGTTAGGAGCGCGTACCGGCCTTGACGATCTTGAGCTCATCCTTGGCATGCCGGATGGCCGAGTCGATGACCTTATCCGTGCCCTTCATCGACTCGACGACGTAAGGAATACATCCTCGCGAGATCTGAATCTGACGGCTCACGCTGTTGTGTATTGCCACGACGTTGCGTTAGACTTGTCGTAGTCGTGTGTTGTTGTTGTTGTTGTTGTTGTTGTTGTTGTTGTTGTTGTTGTTGTTGTTGTTGTGTGTGTGTGTTGTGCATCGGAAGAGAACGTACTAGGCGTTGGGCGTGACACAGAGGATGGGACACGCCGGCCTGTACTTGGACACGAGCCTGGCGGTGGTACCAGTCTCGGTGAGACAGATGATGGCGGTGGCGTTGATATCCCACGACGACTTGACCGACGACGAAGCGATGGTGTCGGGAACGGAGATCGGGGGCGCGACGACCAACTCACGGATCTTCCTGTAGAGAGCCCGGTAGTCGATGTCTGACTCGGCCTGATAGCAGATCTGGGCCATCATCTCGACAGCCTCCACGGGGTACTTGCCTGCGGCAGTCTCGCCCGACAACATGACGCAATCGGAACCGTCGAACACGGCGTTGGCAACATCGGTGGCCTCGGCACGAGTGGGGCGCGGGTTCTGGATCATGGACTCGAGCATCTGCGTGGCGGTGATGACAGGCTTGCCTGCACGAGAGGTAAAAGAAAGAACGCTGTTGGTGAGCTCATGACAGATGCGCGCGCATACACAGAAAAGGATCAGAGGCACACGTACCGACGGAGTTGCACTTGGTGATCATCATCTTCTGGGCGGTGGCGACCTTCTTGATGGGGATCTGGACACCCAAGTCACCTCGGGCAACCATGACGCCATCCGAGGCATCGACGATCTCATCAAAGTTGTCCAGGCCCTCCTGACTCTCGATCTTGGAGATGATCAGGATCTTGGCCTCCTTAATGCCGGGGAGAGCCCTGATGTCCCTCACGTCCTCAGCCTTACGGATGAACGAAGCGGCGATAAAGTCCACCTCCTGCTGGATGCCGAACTCGATGTCCTTGATGTCCTTCTCGGTCACGGCAGGCAAATCGACCACCACTCCGGGCAAGTTTACGTTCTTGTTCTCGCCCATGGTGCCTGCACAAACGAGGCAGGTTGAGTTCACGTTGCTCCGTTAAAATAAAAAAAATTAACTTGTAAAAATTATTTAAACGAAACAGAAAATAAAAAAAAATAACAAAACGATTAGAAAGGCAGACCGCGTACCCGAGTTCTCAGCCTTAGATTCAATCCAGCCGTTGTCCAACACCTTGAGCACCACAAAGGCAAGCAGGCCGTCGCCGACCAGGATACGATCGCCAGGCGTGACGTGCTGGGAAGAGAAAAAAGGCAGCAAATGTTAGTTAAGATTAGAATAAGATCTAGTGCAGATCTGTAGTACCTTAGCGATGTTGAGCCAGGAAAGGGCGCCAAACTTGTCATCGCCGAGGAAGCCCTCCTCAGGAACCCAGGTGTAAGTGTCACCCACGTTGAACTTGACCTGAGAGAGAGAAGAACGTTAGATGCTTCTCAGAATGGCTTCTTCGATTCCAATCATGGCTCTGGCAAAAGTAGGCTACTAACCTCCTTCCTGCCATCCCTGTACTTGCCGGTCCTGATTTCGGGACCCTTGGTGTCAAGCATGATAGCGCAGGTGTGGCCGGTCGCCTTGGAGGCAGCGCGCACGTTCTGGATGACGCTAGCGTGGTACTCGTAGCTGCCGTGCGAGAAGTTGAGCCTGGCAACGCTCATACCGTTCTTGAGGAGCTCAGAGAGGATCTCGACGTTGTTGGTGGCAGGGCCCACTGTGCAGATGATCTGCGACCGCACGTTCACAGGGTTGAAGGGCACCTCCTCCTTCTGCTGCAGCGAGTGCTTGAGCGAGCGCTTGATGCTCTGACCCGGGGCCATGGTCTTGTACTGGGCCTTGGCCGAGTGGGGAAGGGGAGCGTTCAACATTCTGCAGAGAAATCACAACAGACGCAAAGATTCAGCCATCTTCTCGCCAAAACCATCCACTACATGCGTTGTCTTCTGCGATCCACTGCCCATCAAGCTGTGCAAAAATCCTTCTTCTTCAACAAATTTGTAGAACGAGCGCGATCTTGCGTGTAGCGCAGTGCCCGCAACGATGCCAGCAGGGATTGGCGCCAGAAGAGAAAGGCGAAGCCAAGCCGAGCCAAGCAAAGCCAAGAAGCGAGAAGAGAACCTCACCTGGTGTGTGGGTGGGGCTTGCCTGTCGGGTTGTGCGTCGGTTGTTAGAAACGAAGGAAAAGAGTACCGGCGCCCTTTGCGCGGACACCCCCAAAGTCCGGTGTGCGCGTAAGAGTTTGTCACCTACCCACCCCCGCTCGTGGCCGTCGTGACGACCATCATTGGCTCTGGCGGACTTGGCGAGCCGCTTCATGCGTGACAACATGTTCACCAGCAGAGCACACGTCATCTGAGGCGAGGCCTCCAGAGAGTACACAAAGTAGAAGATGATTGGGCAACATGTGATGTGGAGTGGCAGACGCGCGTGCCCACTTCCATAGAAGTAGCCCAGCCTGCCAAGATGGGCGAGGATCACAACTCTCGCCCACACAATGCTATTTAAATTTATTTATTGTTTGTTTTTTTTATCTTAAATGTTTGGAGTTATTGTAGCCCATAAGAGCATGGCGAGTGCCACAAGCGCGCACGTGTGGCTTGGTGCCACACCACCGGCTCGTCTAGTCCCCGCCCTGAATGAGCGAAGAAGGGGAAGACGAGGTCGGCGGCACCGATGACAGCAGCGACGCCGACGGCCCGGCGGGGATGGCCATGGCCGTCCCGCCGGCGCGTCGCTTGCGCTCGCGCTCCTTCTGCTGCGTCTGCTGCTCCTGGAGGTCGCGGAGCTGCCACTTGAGCTCGTTGTACAGCACGAGCGAGTACTGCTTTCGGAAGTGGAACTTGCGCTTGTAGATCACCACGCCCACGATGCCCAGCACCGAGGCGACCCACGTCGGCGCGACCACGTCCTCTTCTTCCTCCTCTTCACCGCCGGCTTCGGTCTCGGCCTTGGCCTCCCTCTCGCCGGCCGTCCTCGCTGTCGCCTGTTGTTGCCGCTGTGCGGCGCTGCCGTTGGTGGGAGAGGTCGCCGTGGCCTCTCGGGGCTTGGAGCCGATCACGATCTCGCTCGAGGGGGCCTGGAGGCTCCTGGCCTTGGCCTCGGCGTCGTAGCGCCGCGGCAGGCCCGGCGAGAACGCGCTCGACAGCAATGGGCTCCTGGGCATCGTCACCGACGCGTGGCGCGTCAGAACGAGCGGGACGGGAGGAGAGCGTTTGATGGCCAGCGGGGGGGCGGTCGGTCGGTCGTACGTTTTGGCGGGTCGCTGGCGCTCCACGGCCACGGCCTTCTTTAGCTCCTCTCGAATCTTTCGGGGAACGAGGAAGGGCGAGTGGTCCTTATCAACGACCTGCACGCAAAAGAATTAATAAAATAAACATTTATAATTAATAATAATAATAATAATAATAATAATAATAATAAAATGCGTTGGACAGGACGGGCAGAGGAGGAGGTCGGGAACCTCGGCGACGTGCGAGAAGATGGAGGCGATGAGGGCGGTGTCCTCGGGGGATTCCCTCTCGGCCACGGCTTCTACGAGGGCATCCTTCACCGAACCGATGGGCACCTCCATGTTGTCTTCGAACATCATCTGAATGAATCCGCCCAGCTTGCCCAGCACAAAGCGCAGCGCCAGCTCTGCAACCAACAACGCGTGTCACACAATCAGCAACGAATCACCATCGGTGTGTGTGTGTGTGTGTGTGTGTGTGTGTGTGTGTGTGTGTGTGTGTGTGTGTGCGTGTGTGTTTGTGTGTGTGTGTGTGTTTGTGTGTGTGTGTGTGTGTGTGTGTGTGTGTGTGTGTGTGTGTGCGTGTGCGCGCGCGCATCTGTCATGAGCTCACCAACAGCGTTCTTTCTTTTACCTCTCGTGCAGGCAAGCGCGCGCGCGCGCGTGTGCGCGTGTGTGTGTGGCGTACCGTCGTTAGTGGTCTCCTCGAGGAAGACGTCCATGAAGTAGAACTCGGAGTAGATGTGGGGAATCTGAGCCTTGAGCAACAGGTACTGGATGACCGCGATCGTGTCGTCGTAGCCCGCCGTCAGCTTGACCCTGTGCCACCCCCCCCCCCCAAAGCCACGTCACATGCGCGTGAGCAGTCTCCTCA
>JANDJZ010001223.1:0-10775 GCA_027943245.1 Acanthamoeba sp. SK_2022b | reverse complement strand
GTGGTTGTGGTTTTGGTGGTGTGGTTGGTGTGTTGGTGTGTATTGTAATTTTGTGGTGGTGTTGTGGTGTTGGTGTGTATTGTAATTTTGTGGTGGTGTTGTGGTGTTGTGGTGTTGTGGTGTTGTGGTGTTGTGGTGATGTGGAATTGTGATGTTGTGATGTGGAGATGGTGTGGTGATGTTCATCAGACAAAGAGCTGGACAATGGAGGACACAAGACAACCAGCAAGAAGAAACCCACACCAATTCCATGGCATGACAGAATGCCAAAGACTGGAAAGCCACCATGCATGACAAGTAAAATGTGATAATGATGAACTGGTACCCCCACCTGCCAGTAGGAAGATCATCAACACCAAGTGGCTATTCAAGGTCAAGCATCACACAGATGGCTTGATTGACTGGTTCAAGGCCTGTTGGATAGAGAGAGGCTTCACCCAAGTCTACAGAGTAGACTTCAATGAGACATTTGCACCAGTAGTACGTGGTGGTGATGATGTTGTAGTGGTGGCGTTGTTGGGATAGTTTGTGGTTATGGTGTGGTGGTGTTGTGGTGGTGGGGTGGAATTGTTTTGGTGGGTTGTGGTGGTTGTGATGGTATGGTGATGTAATGATTGTTGAGTGGTGTTTTAATGTTATGGTGGTGGTTTGGTAACTGTGTGGTGGTGATGGTGTGGTGATGTTGTGGTTATGTTGAAGTTGTGGTGTGGTGATGTTGTGGTATTGTGGTGCTCTTGTGGTGTGTTTTGGCGTTGTGATGCTAGTGTGGTGGTTTGGTTGTGTTGTGGTGATGGTGGTGTTTTTATGGTAGTGATATTGTTATGTTGTGGTGTTGTGGTGGATTTTGTAGTTCCCTGTGGTGTTGTTGGTGGTGAGGTGTGGTGTGGTGATGTTGTGGTGGTGTGTGGTGGTAGTGTGGGGATGTTGTTGTTGTTGTTGTTGTTGTTGTTGTTGTTGTTGTTGTTGTTGTTGTTGTTGTTGTTGTTGTTGTTGATGATGATGATGATGATGATGATGATGTTTTTGGGGTGGTGGTGGTGTTGTGGTGGTGTGGTGGTGTTGTTGTGGTGGTATTGAGGTGATGGTGGTGTTGTGGTGATAGTGTGGTGTGGTGAATTTGTGCTGGTGTGGTGGTGGTGTGGTGGTGGAGTTGTGGTGTTGTGGTGGCATATGCTGTTGTGGGGTTGTGACATCACCACAAATCTCCACAACACCACCACCACATCACCACCATAACATAACAACACCACACCATCCCTACAGCACCACAATACCACCACAGCACTACAACACCAACACCACCACAACACCACCACAACAACACCACTTCACAACATCACCACCACAACAGCACCACCACAACACCACAATAACATCACCACAACACCACATATCACCCCACAACACCACCATAACACCACCACAAACAACATCACACCACCACCCCACCACAACACCACCACATCATCACTACAACCAGCACATCATCATAACGCCACCACATTACCATCATATCAACACCACTTCACCACCACATCAACACAACGCCACCACAACAACATAGCCACACCAACACGACCACAACAGCACCACAACAACATAGCCACACCAACACGACCACAACAGCACCACAACATCACCACAACATAACACAACACACCACAACCACCACAATATCACAACCCACCCAACACCACACCATAACATCACAATAACACCACCACAACACCACCACAACCACTTCACCACCACATCACCACACCAACAACACCACCACAACACCACAACATCACCACCACCAACACCATCACAACACCACAACGCCACCACTTCACCACCACACCGTAACTGCCACAACACCACCACAACACCACCACACGGCGATCATCACAACATCGTCATAACAATACCACAGCAATCACTTCAACAACTACAACACAATACCACACCACCCATACCACACCCACACCACACCACCACCTGACCACCACCACCTGACCACCACCACCACCACCTGACCACCACCACCAAAACATCACCCACCACAACACCACACCAAAACCACCACCACCACAACATAACCACAACACCACCACACCCCAACTGCATGACCACAACACCACAACACCACAACCATCCCCACAACATCACCACACCACCACCACCACCACACCACCACACCATCACCACCACACCACAACAAAACAACACAACATCATCACACCACAACACCGCCACACCACATCATCAACAACGACATCACAACACCACTACAACAACTCCAGCACCACCACAACATCACAACATCTCCACACCGGCACCACAACACCACCACGACCACCATCACCACAACATCACCACAACACTGCAACAACACCACAACACCACCACACCATCACCACTATATCACCACAACACCACTACTCCACCACAACATCACCACACCACATCACCACACCACAACATCACCACCACATAACCACAACATCACACCATCACCACAACATCACCACCACACCACCAACCAATGACCACCTACAGCATCACAACAACATCACCACCACAGCACCACCATAATACCCCCACCACCACCAGCACTACATACAACCACACACACCCTCCACAACACCACAACATCACAACATCACCAACAACATCACAACAACACACAACAGCACAACAACAGCACACCATCACCACACTACCACCACAACAACGCCACACCACACAAACACCACAACACTACCACCACCGCCAAAACATCACTACAATACCACACCATCACCACAACATCACCACCATGGAAGGGTGTGTTGGTGTGGTGATGTGGTGATATTGTGGTAATGGTGGTTGTTGTGGTGTTGTTGTGGTGTGGTGATGTTAGTAGAGTATGAAGTGAGAAAAGACAGTTTTCTGGTTTTATTACTGCTGTACAGCATGTGGTGTTGTGATGTTGTGGTGGTGATGGTGTGATGGTGTTGTGATGGTGTTGTGATGGTGTTGTGATGTGGTGGTGTTGTGATGTGGTGGTGTTGTGATGGTGTGGTGGTGATGGTGTTGTGATGGTGTGGTGGTGATGGTGTTGTGATGGTGTTGTGGTGATGGTGTTGTGATGGTGTTGTGATGGTGTGGTGATGGTGGTGTGGTGGTGTGATGGTGTTGTGATGGTGTTGTGGTGATGTTGGGATGTTGTGGTGGTGGTGGTGGTCAGGTGGTGGTGATGGTGTTGGTGTGGTGGTGTGGTGTGGTGATGGTATGGTGGGAATGTGGTGTTGTTGGTGTGGTGGTGTGGTGGTGTGGTGATGGTGTTGCGGTGTTGTTGTGATGGTGTGGTGTTGTGGTGATGGTGTTGTGGTGTTGTTATGATGGTGTGGTGTTGTGATGGTGTTGTGTTGTGGTAGTGTTGTGGTGTTGTGGTAGTGTTGTGGTGTTGTAGTGTTATGGTGTTGTAGTGTTATGTTGTTGTGGTGGTGTGGTGTTGTGGTGTTGTGGTGTTATGGTGTTGTGGTGGTGTTGTGGTGTTATGGTGTTGTGGTGTTGTAGTGCTGTGGTGTTATGGTGTTGTGGTGGTGTTATGGTGTTGTAGTGCTGTGGTGTTGTGGTGATGGTGTTGTGATGGTGGTGTGGTGGTGTGGTGTTATGGTGTTATGGTGTGGTAGTGGGGTGTTATGGTGTTGGTAGTGCTGTGGTGTTGTGGTGGTGTGGTGTTGTGATGGTGTGGTGTTGTGGTGATGGTGGTGTGGTGATGGTGTTGTGATGGTGATGGTGGTGTGGTGGTGTGGTGTTGTGGTGGTGGTGTGTTGGTGTGGTGTGGTGTTGTGGTGGTGTTGTGGTGGTGGTGGTGGTTTGGTGGTGTTGTGGTGTTGTGGTGGTGTGGTGTTGGTGGTGTGGTGTGGTGTTGTGGTGGTGGTGCGTTGGTGTGGTGTGGTGTTGTGGTGGTGTTGTGGTGGTGGTGGTGGTGGTTTGGTGGTGTTGTGTTGTTGTGGTGGTGGTGTTGTGTTGGTGTGGTGTTGTTGTGGTGGTGGTGTTGTGTGGTGGTGTTGGTGTGGTGTTGTTGTGGTGGTGGTGTTGTGTGGTGGTGTTGGTGTGGTGTTGTGGTGGTGGTGGTGTTGTGTGGTGGTGTTGTGATGGTGTTGTGTGGTGTTGTGTGGTGGTGTTGGTGTGGTGTTGTGGTGGTGGTGGTGTTGTGTGGTGGTGTTGTGGTGGTGGTGGTGTTGTGTGGTGGTGTTGTGGTGGTGGTGGTGTTGTGTGGTGGTGTTGTGGTGGTGTTGTGTGGTGGTGTTGTGGTGGTGTTGTGGTGGTGGTGTTGTGTGGTGGTGGTGGTGTGGTGGTGTTGTGGTGGTGGTGTTGTGTGGTGGTGGTGGTGTGGTGGTGTTGTGGTGTTGTGGTGGTGTGTTGTGGTGTGTGGTGGTGGTGGTGTGGTGTTGTGGTGGTGGTGTTGTGTGGTGGTGTTGTGGTGGTGTTGTGGTGTTGTGGTGTTGTGGTGGTGGTGTGGTGGTGTTGTAGTGTTGGTGTGGTGGTGTGGTGTTGTTGTGGTGGTGTAGTGTTGTGGTGGTGTGGTGTGGTGGTGGTGTGGTATTGTGTGTGGTGCGGTGGTGGTGTAGTGTTGTGGTGGTGGTGTGGTGTTGTGGTGTTGTGGTGGTGGTGATGGTGGTTGTGATGGTGTGGTGATGGTGTGGTGATGGTGTGGTGATGGTGTGGTGATGGTGTGGTGATGGTGTTGTGATGGTGTTGTGATGGTGTTGTGATGGTGTTGTGATGGTGTTGTGTGTTGTGAGTTACCTAATAAGGTACTCTGATCAACAGTCACCCTGGAACACCAAATGAGGTAGGACTTAATGAGCTCATGGCACATTAAGGCATGCCTTAAGTTTAGGAGTTATGTTGTAGTACAACTGTCTACAACAATCTATTCAGCAGTAATAAAACCAGAGAGAACCCCTGCTCTCTCTCACTTCACACTTTACTCTTCACCACACAGTGTACATCACAACAGGTTATGGGCCCACGCTCACGATGAGTAACTATGAAGTCACCAAGCGATATGTACTCTGATTGGTTATGGAGTACAGCACCTGGCGTGAGGAGCTCGAGTTCATCTTGCTCACGTGGAACCTGTGGGACGTTGTGTTCGCTGAGCAGCCCGGAGGCGTGGGCAAGGAGAAGGCCAACGATGGAGACAACGACAGACGAATGAGAATGCAGCAGGCGGCTGGCTTCATCATTCTGTGTCTGGACACACAGTTCAGGACGATCTGCTCACACCTCAAGGACCTGAGGGAGATGCTGAAGGCACTCGACGAGCAGCTAGCACCGAAGACTACGGGGTACCGCACGCTCTACCTCAAGCGCTACTTGAGGATGCGATACGAGCCCGGAGAGACCCTAGACACGTACTTCAGGCGGCTAGACAAGGCCACGAAGGACCTGGCAGGACAGGACTACAAGGTCGACAAGGACCTGGCACTCGCGATCATGCTCGATGGACTCCCAGAGGAGTACGAGTCGGTGCAGACAATCATCGAGAGCGCGAGGGAAATGAGCTACAGAGAGGCCAAGCGGCTACTGTTTCAGCGCGAGGCCGCCCGCGTTGCAAAGACAGCAACACACGAGTCCGTTAACATCGTTCAAGCGCCACGAGGACAACGGGAGCAAAACTCCGACGCGAAGTCCGACAACGGCAAACCCAGAAGGTTTACTGGTAAGTGCTTCAAATGTGGTGAGGTCGGGCACAGAAGATGCGACTGTCCCAAGCTCAAGGGCAGGAAGCCCAGAGATAGCAAGGGAAGCGGCCAGCGAAGCGTCGGAGCGAGAGAAGAGACCATTCTCTCGGCAACTGAGCAAGTACTAGCCGTTACGGAGTCCAAAGACCACTGGTATTTGGACTCCGGAGCAACAGCACATGTCACATGCAGGAAGGACTGGCTACACGACTATGTCAGTCTTGAGGCTGAAGGGCAGAGCCTACTTCTCGGCAACAACTTCAAGTGCAAGATCGAAGGACTCGGAGTTGTACACGCGAACGTGTGGGTCGACGGAGTCAAAGAGGCGGTGACGTTTGCAAGAGTATTGTACGCGCCAGGACTTGCAAAGAACCTCATCTCCACGGCCATGGTGACGGCCAGAGGGAACGAGGTACGGATAAACTGCTCAGGAGGCAGCGTGTTCAATCGTGAGGGCAGAAAAGTGCTACAGGCGACGCTGCGAGGAGGCATGCTGGCGCTACCGATCAAGCCAATCCGACCGACACAACCTCAAGTGAATGTCGTCCGGGAGAACTACTCGCTAGACCAGCTCCACCGCCGATACGGACACGTAGGTGAAACGCAACTACGTGCCCTGATCAAGTCCCTCGGTCTAGCGCACGCCGGAGGCACGCTTTCACCGTGCGACGTGTGCATTTGAGCGAAAGCTACGTGGCCAGACATCCACGACGGACCGGCCCCGAGAGCGACCAGACCCCTTGAGCGGGTCCACACGGACGTGTGTGGACCACTACCAGTGGACACACCATCAGGAAAGCGGTACTACGTGTCGTTCATTGATGACTACAGCCGGTACGCAACGATCTACCTCATCAGACACAGGAGTGAGGTCAGCGAGACGATCAGACACTTCCTCGAGTCGGCAGGCATCAACCGACGATGCAGAGTACTGCGGAGCGACCAGGGCGGTGAATACACGAGCGCCGCAGTCCAGCGCTACCTAGTCGAGAGAAGGATCGCGCACGAGAAGACACCAGCGCGTACGCCCGAGCACAACGGAGTGGCAGAACGCTTCAACCGCACACTACTAGAGATGGTCAGGTGCATGCTTTGAGACGCGGCCATGTCACCGAAGTACTGGGGAGAAGCCACACTCACGGCCTGCGCGATCAACAACCGGCTACCGACGACGGCCAACGACTTCGACACTCCACTCAGCCAATGGTTCAACAAGAATGAACCGCATGTAGACATCGGTCATCTACACAGGTTCGGCCAGCGTGTCGAAGTACTCACCAACCCGGTGGGTAGAAGCAAACTGGCAGATCGAACGCGTCTCGGAATCTACCTCGGCCCGGCACGAGCGGACGCCTCGCATCACCGGATCCTGATTGAAAATAAGGTATTAGAGACGAGAGACGTGATATTTAACGTTCCAGAAGGCACCAGCAAGGAGCCTATCAACGTACGAGACCCGGACGTGGACCTAGCACTCGCCGTGCCGCCGCCGTTGCCGCCCACGACCAGGGCGGAAATTCACCGCAACGAACCCGAACTGGTCACTCTTCATCAAGGACCCATCGAAGAGGAAGCCAATGACCAGGAAAGCGAACCGGCCAGTGAGGTAGAAGAGACCAGCGACCCCAATCACGCAGAGGATGCGACCCCATCAGACGAAGAGCTGGACGACGGAGGACACGAGACGACCAGCAAGAAGAAACCCGCGCCAATACTGTGGCGCGACAGAATGCGTCCTACACCCAAGAAACCGCCGGCACGCATGAGGATAGCACCCAAACTCTACTCTCAAGAGTTTCACGCCTGCGTAGCAAGAGAGGACAAGCCGTACCAGGATGAGAATAGCGTCAAGATCCCGACAACGTACGCCGAAGCTGTCAACTCATTGCACGCTGAAGACTGGAAAGCCGCCATGCGCGATGAGTACAACGCGATAATGACGAATGGTACGTTCGAACTGGTACCCCCACCTGCCGGGAGGAATATCATTGACACCAAGTGGCTATTCAAGATCAAGCGTCACGCGGATGGCTCGATCGACCGGTTCAAGGCCCGTTGGATAGTGAGAGGCTTCACTCAAGTCTACGGAGTAGATTTCGATGAGACGTTTGCACCGGTGGTACGCCTTGAACACCTACGGGTACTCATCGCGATAGCTGTACAGGTCGGCTACGCAGTCCATCAGATGGACGTGACCATGGCGTTCCTCAACGCTACCCTCCCCGAGGAGAACTACGTGCGGCAACCCGAGGGCTTTGTGGACAAGGGGCGTCCAGACCACGTATGCCTACTATGTAAGAGTCTTTATGGACTCAAACAAGCACCCCTCGAGTGGAACCGGATGCTCGATGCACACCTATGTACGAGAGGTTTCACGCCGACGCGTGCCGACCCGTGCGTCTACATCAGGTATGAGGGCAAGCACGCAGTCTATGTAGCAGTCTACGTCGATGACTGCGTGATCTACACGCCGGAGCAATTTGTGCCAGGTATCAAGAAGGTACTGCACGACGGGTTCAAGATGATCGACCTAGGCATCGCGACTTCGATTCTGTCACTCGAAGTGATTCGCGACGATGAAGATGGATCGATATTACTACGTCAAGCAGGCAAGATACAAGAACTACTACACGACTTCGGATTCGCAACCTCGAAGGCAATCGGCACGCCCATGGAGCCTGGTCTCCAGCTTCCTACGCTTGAGAAGACTCCACTGGAGTTCGTCGACGTGCTGTATCGATTGGCTGTGGGACGGCTCAACTACATTGCCCTGGCCTCGCGACTGGACATTGTGTACACAACATGTGTCCTCAGTAGGCATCTGAACGCCTATGGGGGGGAACACTGGGCCGCGGTGAAACATTTATTTAGGTACTTGCGTGGCACGCAAGAGCTGGCGATACGATACACGCCAGACACAAGCGGCCTCACGACCAGAGGCTTCTCAGATGCCGACTGGGCTGGAGACAAGACTACACGCAAGTCAACGTCCGGTATACTCTACACGATTGCAGGCGGCCCAGTCTACTGGAGAGTGAAGAATCAATCCTGCATAGCTACGTCGACCGCCGAGGCTGAACTCAATGCGCTGGCCAAAGCCATCAAGCACGCGATCTTCCTCAGCCACTTCTATGATGACTTAGGACTCGATCGAGCGAGTCGAATGCCGATCTACTGTGACAACGAGAGTGCGCTAACGATCGCGACCTCACGACCGGGCGAGTACCACCAGCGATCGAAGCACTACGGCATCAAGTTGGCGCTGGTACGCGAGAACCTAGCCAACGAGACGATTAGCCTTCATCACATGCCCATGGCCATCATGCTGGCCGATATGCTCATGAAGGCCCTCGGTAGAGGACGCGTGAATGACTTGTGTGTTGAGCTAAATCTTGTGAGGTGTTCCTGATACTGTTAAAGGGGCGTGTTGTGAGTTACCTAATAAGGTACTCTGATCAACAGTCACCCTGGAACACCAAATGAGGTAGGACTTAATGAGCTCATGGCACATTAAGGCATGCCTTAAGTTTAGGAGTTATGTTGTAGTACAACTGTCTACAACAATCTATTCAGCAGTAATAAAACCAGAGAGAACCCCTGTTCTCTCTCACTTCACACTTTACTCTTCACCACACAGTGTACATCACAACATTGTGATGGTGTTGTGAAAGTGTAGTGATGGTGTGGTGGTGTTGTGGTAATGATGTGGTAGTGATGTTGCAGTGTTGTTTTGGGGTTGTAGTGTTGTTGTTGTGTTAGGGTGGTGTAGTGGTGGAATTGTGGTGATGGTGTGATGGTGGTGTGATGTTGTGGTGATGATGTTGTGATGGTGATGGTGATGGTGATGGTGATGGTGGTGTGATGGTGTGGTGATGGTGTTGTGATGGTGTGGTGATGGTGTTGTGATGGTGTGATGGTGTGGTGATGGTGTTGTGATGGTGTGATGGTGGGTGATGGTGTGATGATGGTGTGGTGATGGTGGTGTGATGATGGTGTGGTGTGGTGGGTGATGGTGGTGTGATGGTGTGGTGATGGTGTTGTGATGGTGGTGTGATGGTGTGGTGATGGTGTGATGATGGTGGTGTGATGGTGTGGTGATGGTGGTGTGATGGTGTGGTGCTGGTGTTGTGATGGTGGTGTGATGGTGTGGTGATGGTGTGATGATGGTGGTGTGATGGTGTGGTGATGGTGATGGTGGTGTGATGGTGTGGTGATGGTGGTGTGATGGTGTGGTGATGGTGTTGTGATGGTGTGGTGATGGTGTTGTGATGGTGTGGTGATGGTGTTGTGATGGTGTGGTGTGATGGTGTGGTGTGATGGTGTGGTGTGATGGTGTGGTGATGGTGTGGTGATGGTGATGGTGGTGTGATGGTGTGGTGTGATGGTGTGGTGATGGTGATGGTGGTGTGTAGTAGATGGTGATGGTGTGATGATGGTGGTGTGATGGTGTTATGATGGTGTGGTGATGGTGTTGTGATGGTGGTGTGATGGTGGTGGTGATGGTGGTGTGATGGTGTGGTGATGGTGTGGTGATGGTGTTGTGATGGTGGTGTGATGGTGTGGTGATGGTGGTGTGATGGTGGTGTGATGGTGTGGTGATGGTGTTATGATGGTGTGGTGATGGTGGTGTGATGGTGTTATGATGGTGGTGTGGTGATGGTGATGGTGTTGTGATGGTGTGGTGATGGTGTTATGATGGTGTGGTGATGGTGATGATGGTGCAGTGATGGTGTGATGATGGTGTGATGATGGTGTGGTGATGGTGTGGTGGTGTGATAGTTGTGATGGTGTGGTGGTGTGGTGGTGGTGTGGTGGTGTGGTGATGATGGTGTTATGATGGTGTGGTGATGATGGTGTGGTGATGGTGTTGTGATGGTGTGGTGTAGTTGTACATCAGGGTTACATAGGAGTTGTATAGGGGTTGCATCATGGTTACATAGAGGTTACATAGGAGTGGCACAAGGGTTACATAGGGGTTTCAAATGGTGTTGCATAGGGGTTACATACGAGTTGCATAGAGGTTACATAGGAGTTGCATAGGGGTTTGAGAGG
>JANDJZ010001222.1:0-15991 GCA_027943245.1 Acanthamoeba sp. SK_2022b | reverse complement strand
TCAGAACCGTCATTCCGGGGCGTCCGAAGGGGCTGTAACCAACTCCAGGAGGTCGCTCTTGTGCTGTTCAACCTGGGTTCCGGGTTCTTTTTCGTTCCGTCCTCAGCCTCTGAATGACGATTCGAGAGGCTTGATCTAATTAATCCTGATGGATCCATGACTGTGCTTCCGGATTCCCGAGATACCCTGGCAGGCGGCGAATCTCACGACCAGACCCCAGAAGGCCGTGCCGATGCGAACAGGGCGACGCCAACCTGTGGCGGCGCGAAGGTCAGACGGCGGCCCTGCTTCGGGTCCGGCTTTGCCAGCATGAAGCCCAGCGCCCCCGTCAGGCCGCGATCAGGCCAGGCTCAGATGATGGGCTGGGAACCGCAGGCGGCATGGCGATGAACAGGCCCGCCAGCGGCGCCGCGAACAGGGCCACCACCACATAGAACCCGCCATAGATGACGCCCACGATCCATCGTTTCGCGGGATCGGGATGGGCGTCAGGACCGGTGCACAGGGCGGCGGTGATGGCGGCCAGATTGACCCCGTGCGCGCCGAATGGGGCGGCGATCAGACTGGTCAGGCCGGTGGCGAAGATCAGACGGTTGGCGGGCGGCTCGTATCCGGCGGCTCTCAGCACGACCAGCCCCGGCAGGTTCTGCGAGGCCAGGGTGACCAGAAACAGCGGCAGGCCGAGGCTGACGGCGACCTTCCAGTCAAAGGCGGGCATGACCGGCGACAGGCCGCCGAACAGGCCGGTTCCGGGCGGCAGGCCGATCTGCCTCTTGAAGGCCAGCACAGCAAAGGCGGCGACCAGCACGGCGGGCAGGCTCCAGGCGGGCCACAGCCGCCGCGTGACGATGAAGACGGCCAGCAGTCCGATCGCCAGCCCCATCTCATCCGGCACGACCTTGAACAGCTTCAGCACGAAGGGCAGCAGCACGCCCGCCAGCATGGCCGAGGCGACCGAGGCGGGAATCTTCTGCGCCAGCCGTCCCAGCGCCGGCGCCAGGCCCGTCAGCACCATCAGGGCGGCTGCAAACACGAAGGCGCCGATGGCGTTGGCCCAGCCCAGGCCTAGCGCCGAGGCCGCCAGCAGGGCCGCCCCCGGCGTCGACCAGGCCAAGACGACCGGCATTTTGAAGCGCCAGCTCAGCAACATCCCCGGCAGGCCGATGCCCAGGCACAGGGCCGTCACCATAGAAATGATCTGGGTCGGGCTGGCGCCCAGCACCTGACCCGCCTGCACGATCAGGGCGACCGTGCCGCCGAAACCGACGACGGTGGCCACGGCGGCGGCGGAGAAGCTGGCGGGGGGAGGGAGGTTCGGCGCGCTCATACACTAGGGATAAGCGGGGCCGTCGCGGCTCGAAAGCAAAAAGGGCCGCCGGTTCGCCCGGCGGCCCTTCATGTTCAACCGATCCGTTGGGATCAGGCTTCGATGTCTTCCGGCAGGCCGACGGCGTGGAAACCCGCATCGACGTGGACGACTTCGCCCGTGGTCGAACGGCCCAGGTCCGAGCACAGCCACAGGGCCGCGCCCGCGACGCCTTCCATCGAGGTCTCTTCCTTGATCAGCGAGAACTGCGCCGACTTGAGTGCAGGCCGCGCTCGCTCAGACGCCTGCCAGCGACAGGGTGTGCATTTATGCCCGCCGAGATGGCGTTGACGCGGATGTTCCCCGGGGACCCAGATCGCGGCAAGCGATGTAACGTGTGGCGGCTTCCAGCGCAGCCTTCTTTGGCCACGCCCACGGTGTTGTAGTTCGATGCACCGGCCGGACCCCATAGGTCAGGTGATCATCGACGCTCGTTCGGCATCAGCTTGGTCGAACGCTTGGGCCACAACCACTTAGCGCTTTCGAAGGCCGAGATGTTCATGGCCAGCAGGAAGCTGTCGCGCGTGGTGTTGTCGACGAACGACCCCTTCAGCTCATCCTTGTTGGCGAAGGCGACCGAGTGGACGACGAAGTCGATCGTGCCGAACTCTTTCTCCAACTCGGCGAAGGCGTGGTCCATCGAGGCGTCATCGGTGACGTCTGCCTGGATCAGCAGCTTGGCGCCGACGCTTTCGGCCAGAGGGCGCACGCGGCGCTCCAGGCTCTCGCCCAGATAGGTGAAGGCCAGTTCGGCGCCTTGCGCGGCCAGTTGCGATGCGATGCCCCAGGCGATGGAGCTGGAGTTCGCGACCCCCATGATCAGGCCCTTCTTGCCCTTCATGAGGTCTCCGGTGGGCATGTCCCAGCCTTCGCTCGTCGCCATGATACGTCTCCTGATGATTTGGCGGAGGGTTAGCAGGCCGATGCGAACCGAATCAGGGCTGCCCGGTAAGGGGTTACAGCAGGGCCGAAATCGCCTTGCGCGCCGCCTCACCCAAATCTGGGCGTTTCAGGGCCAGAGCGACGTTGGCGCGCAGCAGGCCGATCTTGTCGCCGCAGTCGTGGGTCACGCCCTCGTATTCGACAGCGGTGAAGCTTTGCTCGTGCATCAGCCGATCCATGGCGTCAGTCAGCTGGATCTCGCCGCCTGCGCCGCGCTCCTGGGTCGCCAGCAGGTCGAAGATTTCCGGCTGCAGGATGTAGCGGCCCGCGATGGACAGGTTGGACGGCGCCGTGCCGGGGGCGGGTTTTTCGACCATCCCCTGCATGGTGATGCGGTTTCCGTCGCGGCTGGCGGGATCGACGATGCCGTATTTGTGGGCGTCTTTATTACCGACCGATTCAACGCCGATCAGATTGCCGCCGGTCTCTTCATAGACATCGACAAGCTGTTTCAACGCGCCCGGCTGGCCATCGACAATGACGTCGGGCAGCATGACGGCGAACGGCTCATGACCGATGATGTCACGCGCGCACCAGACGGCGTGACCCAGGCCCTTGGGCTGCATCTGGCGGGTGAAGCTCATCTCACCGGCCTTGGCCAGTTCGGCGTTCATCATCTCCAGGATGGCCGTCTTGCCCTTGGCCTCCAACTGGGCCTCAAGCTCGATCTGGTGGTCGAAATAGTCCTCGATCGCGCCCTTGGAGCGGCCGGTGACGAAGACGATGTGTTCGATCCCGGCTTCGCGGGCTTCCTCGACGATGTAGGAAAGGATCGGCCGGTCAACGACGTTCAACAGTTCCTTGGGGGTCGTCTTGGTGCCGGGAAGAACCCGCGTGCCGAGACCGGCGACGGGAAGTACGGCCTTGCGCAGACGCGCGGGCTTGGAAGTCATTCGATGTCCTGAAAAGCTGTCCCGCCCCATCATAGCCGACGGAGCAGCGGTGAAAAGGGGCGGGACGCCTTCGGAGAGAACCCGGTTACTTGGCGGGGCGGGCCATCGGCGTCATTGCGGCCGCCGTGGCGCGCTGGGCCTGCAGATCCGCCGCCTGCAGCGGGATCAGGCCGCGGTCCTGCAGATAACCGCCACGACCGGCGGAGGCGTCCGACAGGAACTCCTGCACGAACTGCTGCAGGCCGGGGATGACGCCGATATTGGCCTTCTTCACATAGATGTAGAGGCTGCGCGACAGGGGATAGGAGCCGTCGGCGATGGTGTCGGCGGTCGGGGCCACGCCGTCGATGGTCTCGGCCTTCACCGTATCCAGGTTCTGCTCCAGGAAGGAATAGCCGAACACGCCCAACGAGCCGGGGGTGCGGCTCAGGGTCTGGACGATGGCGTTGTCGTTCTCGCCGGCGTCGATCCAGGCATTGTCCTCACGCAGGGTGTGGGCGATGGCTTCAAACCGGCTCTTGTCCGATTTTTCGATGGCGGCGGCGGCGGGAACCAGCTTGGCGCCCGGCGCCATGCCCAGCTCCAGGAAGGCGTCGCGCGTGCCCGAGGTGGGCGGCGGGCCATAGACCTGGATGCGCTGGACCGGCAGGCCCTTGTTCACATCGTTCCAGGTCTTGGTCGGGTTGGCGATGAAGGCGCCGCTGGCGTCGGGGACTTCCTTGGCCAGGCCTTCGTACAGGTCGTTCAGTTCGAAGTTGAAGCTGTTGCCGTTGCGCGCCGTGGCGATGACGATGCCGTCATAGCCGATCTTCAGTTCGACGATGTCGGTGACGCCGTTCTTGGCGCACAGGTCGAACTCGGACTGTTTCATCTGGCGCGAGGCGTTGGCGATGTCGGGGCTGTTGGGGCCGACGCCCTGGCAGAAGGCCTGGATGCCGCCGCCGGTGCCCAGGGCCTCGACGCGGGGAGCGGCGCCGCCCGAGGTGCGCGCGAAGTTCTCCGCCACGCGGGTCGAGAAGGGGAAGACGGTCGAGGAGCCTGCGGCCCAGATCCCGGCGCGGGCGCGCGACGACGAGCCGCCGCTGGAGCCGTTGTCGCCGCAGGCTGCGAGAGCCAGAAGTGCGGTCGCCGTAGCGGCGTATTTCAGTGCGCGGATCATCCTGGCTCTCCCTGAGCGGCTTAGTGCGCAACGCTTAGAGCAGAGGATTGTGACATTCCGCTGAAGGGGGCGGCTGTGGGGGAGCGGCTGAAGCCAAGGGGCCGCTGAAGCAGGCTGGCCGGGCTTCGGGCTGATGGCCCAAAGCCCGGCTGCACGATTACAGCAGGCGGCGGCGCATGACCTGCGACAGGCTGTCGATCAGGGTCACGGCGATGACCACGATGATGACGATGGCCGACACGGCTTTGAAGTTGAAGGCGTTCATGCTGTCGAACAGCACCTGGCCGATGCCGCCTGCGCCGATCAGGCCCAGAACGGTCGCCGAACGGCTGTTGGATTCAAAGCGGTACAGGGCGAACGAGGTCCACAGTGGGGCCACCTGAGGGATCACGCCCCAGACGATCTCGTGCAGCTTGGAGGCGCCGGTGGCGCGCACGCCTTCGACCGGACCCTTGTCGATCGATTCAACGGCTTCCGAGAACAGCTTGGCTTGCAACGTCTCGCCGTTCAGGGTGGATGGCCAGAACACCGGGCTAGAGGCCCCAGGCCCACGGCGGTGACGAACAGCAGGCCGATCACCAGATCGGGCACAGAACGCAGCAGGTTCATGACCCAGCGCACCGGCGTCACCACCCATTGTGGGGCGATGTTGCGGGCGGCGGCCAGACCCAGCGGAATGCCGAACAGCACGGCCAGGAAGGTGCCCCACAGGGCGATCTGGACGGTCTCCCACATCTTGCCGACGAACATCTTCCAATCGGAGAAGTCGGGGCGCAGCAGGTCGTGAATGAAGAGTTGCGTGCTCTCGTTGCCCGAGAACAGGCGCGAGATATTGCCCAGGTCGACGGCCTTGATGCTGTAGAGCAGCACCACGGCGACGCCGCCCCAGACCAGGACGTCGGCGGCCCATGCCAGGGCCGATTTGCGCGGCGCGGCGGGGATGGCCGCGGGCGTCAGGGAAGGCGCTGCGCTCAAGGTTGGACCTCACCCTTGGCGCGCAGGCGTTGCAGTTCACGCTCGGCCGCAGCGGCGCCGGCGGTGTCGCCCTTGGCGCGGGCTTCGCTCAGCTTCTGGTCGGCGATCATTTCGCGGATCGGGTCCAGATAATCGTCGTCGGCGGCGGCGAAGCGTGAGTATTCCAGCGCCGTCAGAACCTGACGCTGACGCTCGGCCTCAGCGCCCTGGCCCTGGCCGTAGGTCAGGAAGAAGCCGCGGATCTTTTCTTTCAGAACCGGGTCCAGATCCTTGCGCAGGACGATGCCGCTTTCAGGGATCGGGGGCGAGGACCAGATTTCCTCGATCTGGTCGGCCAGACGCGGGTTCTCCTTGCGGATGAACAGGGTGTTGACGCTGTTGGACGTCGCCACGTCGATCACGCCGGTCGCCACGCCAAAGGCGTTGGCCTGATGGTTGGCAGAACGCACGGTCTTGAAGCACTGCGACGGCGTGATGCCGCGCGGATTGAAGAAATAGGTCAGGGGGGCCAGGGTGCCCGAGGTCGACTGGGCGTCGCCGATGCCGAAGTTGAACTGCTTGCCGCAGGCCACGACCTTGTCCAGCGTGATGCCGGAACCCTTCTTGACGATCAGGGTCGACTGATAGGAGTCCAGGCCTTCGCGGTTGACGGTGCGGGCGATGACCTCGGCGTTGGCGCGGTCGATGGCCTCGACCTCAGGCTTGGCCGAGAACCAGCCCACCTGGGTGTGGTTTCCGCGCATGGCCTCGACCAGAACCGTGTAGTTCGAGCCGAAATAGGGTTTCACCGGCACGCCGATGGCCTTGGACATGTCGTCCAGCAGCGGTTGCCACAGCGGGCCGGCCGAGGCCTGGCCTTCAGCGGACAGGATCGAGAAGGTGATCTCGGACGGGGTTCCGCCCTTCTTGTCATCGCCGCCGCCGCACGAGGCGAGACCCAGAACCAGGGCGGCGCCGACGGCGGCCATGCCGCTCCTGGCGATCAGGCGGCGGGTCATGGAGAATTGGGACGGGCTCATGCCTTGGTCTCCCAGAACGCGTCCTCGAATTCAGGACCGTAGATTTCGATCAGGCGCTGTTGGTCCAGGCCCGTGGAGGGACCGTCATAGACGATCTTGCCCGCTTGCAGGGCGATGACGCGGTCGCAGTAGCGGATGGCGTAGTCGACCTGGTGCAGGGTGACGATGACGCCCATGCCGTCGCGCTTGTTCAGCTCGACCAGCAGCTCCATCACCTTGCGCGCGGACACGGGGTCCAGCGAGGCGACGGGTTCGTCGGCCAGGATGGCCTTGGCGCCCTGCAGGATGGCGCGGGCGATGGCGCCGCGCTGCTGCTGGCCGCCCGAAAGCGTATTGGCGCGCTGGGCGGCGTAGTCGCTGACGCCCACCCGGTGCAGGGCGGCCATGGCCTTGTCCTTGTCGGCCTGGGGCCAGACGCCCAGCAGACCCTGCCAGGCGGGCAGGCGGCCCAGCGATCCCAGCATGACGTTGGAGAACAGGCTGAGGCGCCCGACCAGATTGAACTGCTGGAAGATCATGCCCAGCTTGCCGCGCGCCTTGCGCACGGCGCCGGTGACACGGCCGTCCTTCTGAACCGTCTCGCCGAACACGGCGATGGTTCCCTTGCCCGCGTCGATCGACTGCAGGCCGGTGATGGAACGCAGGAGCGTGGACTTGCCCGATCCCGAAGGACCGATCAGGGCGACCATTTCGCCTGAGGCGACCTCGATCGAGACGCCGTTCAGCGCCTTTCGCGATCCGAAGGTCTTCGACACGTCACGCGCCAGGACGAGCCCGGGGGCGATGGCGGCTGCGGATGAACTCATGAACTCGCTGAGAGGCTGTGGCGAAGGGGCGCCGCATGACGCGCCAATGGCGTTTGGGCAAGTCTTAATCGCATGGACCGGGCGATTTCGCCAGAGTGTGACGACGCACCGCGACCCTGCGACGCTTTTTTATGGGGGTTCGGACGAATAGCGCACGTCTGTGTCGCAGGCGCTTCAGGCGTGGGCAAGGCCCAGCCGACGCCATAACTCTCGTCAATCATTTCGCTCGCTATGGTGATCCTCGCCCTTGTGGCGAGGATCACCGGGAGCAAGCCGCACACGCCAAACACCGGGCGTATGGATCCCTGGGACCAGCCCAGGGATGACGGGAGTGGGAGGAAGCGGCTGCTGGGGTGCGCCGACGCACGAACGGGCCAGGTCCTCAGCTGATCCCGCCATGAAATTACCACTTTACATGACAGTCCACAGACCCCATATCGCGCTTTCCGGCGGACCCCGTAGGTCTAACCGTTACGCGCTGCTAACGCCGGTCTGGGTTAACAATCATCAGGGGGTTACGTGAATTGCGCACGTACCAGCTTCCCCTGGACCTGGTCCGTGAGCGGCCTCCTGAACGTCCCGTCGCACTCGTGCGGCCGCGTTCGGTTTCCGTAGCGGCGCGCTGGTTCCAGGATAATTTAAAAGCCGACGTCTTCTATGCGGTGAAGGCGAACCCCTCGCGTTGGGTCATCGAGACCCTGGTCGAGGCTGGCGTTCGTGGTTTTGACGTGGCGTCCATCGCCGAGATCGAACTGGTCCGTTCGGTCAGCGACGACGTGCGTATGGCCTTCATGCACCCGGTCAAGAGCCGTTCGGCCATCACCAAGGCCTATTTCGATTACGGCGTGCGCACCTTTGCGCTCGACTGCATCGACGAGCTGACCAAGATCCTCGACGCCACTGGCGGCGCAGACGACCTGAATCTGGTCGTGCGCATGGCCGTGTCGGCGGACGGCGCCGCCTACACCCTGTCGGGCAAGTTCGGCGTGTCCTCGGATCAGGCTCCCGCCCTGCTGCTGGCCACGCGCCAGGCGGTCAAGGAAGGCCTGATGGGCGTCAGCTTCCACGTCGGTTCGCAGTGCATGCGGCCCACCGCCTACCAGGCCGCCATGGCCCAGGTCGGACGCTCGATCAGCCGTGCGGGCGTGATCGTCGACATCGTCGATGTCGGCGGCGGCTTCCCGTCCGTCTATCCGGGCATGGTCCCGCCGGACATGAGCGAATACGCCGACGCCATCCATCGCGGCTTCAACGAGATGCCGGTGTCGGAAACGACCGAGCTGTGGTGCGAGCCCGGCCGGGCGATCGTCGCCGAGTCCTCGTCGATCCTGGCCCGCGTCGATCTGCGCAAGGGCGACGCCCTGTATCTGAACGACGGCTCGTACGGTTCGCTGTTCGACGCGACCCACTCGCGCTGGCCCTTCCCGACCAAACTGGTCCGGGACGGCGAGTCTGCGGGCGAGTTGAAGGCCTTCCAGTTCTACGGCCCGACCTGCGATTCCATCGACCACATGCCGGGCCCGTTCTGGCTGCCGGCCGATGTGCGAAGGCGACTTCATCGAGATCGGCATGCTGGGCGCGCCTATGGCGTGGCCATGTCGACCGGCTTCAACGGCTATGGCGAATACGACATCGCCGTGGTCGAGACGCCCCGGATGGCCGCCTCTATGGTCTGGCCCCCATACCTCACCGTGCGCACTCACGGCGGAAGAGAACGCCCGCAAAGGTCGTCCGCCTGTCGCGTCCCCGCGGGCAAGGCTGGCCAGCGCAAGTCGCGCCGGAAGTAAACGCGTTCACATCTCAAGCCGCCACCCTCGGATCAAGTTCGAGGGTGGCGGATTATGCTGAGGCTAACGGTCCCGCCGGTCGCTCCGTCCCGGCATGGCTGCGTGTCCGACGGGCGTTCATCAAGGCAAGCTTCCTAAATGACCGCAACCGCACCCGTCAGCACCAAGGTCCAACTGCTGCAGAACGTCGTCGAGCACGTGGACATCACCCGCTTCGACGCCCGCCCGATCATCGACGCCATGCGCAAGATGAGCTTCTCGTCGCGCGACACGGCCCGCGCCGCCGACATCTTCTCCATGGCCATTGAGGATGCGGATTGTTCGCCCTGGCTGATCCTGGCCGGTTCGACCTCGGCGGGCGGCTGCATGGACGTGTACCGCGACATGGTGAAGTTCGGCATGGTCGACGCCGTGGTCGCCACGGGCGCCTCGATCGTGGACATGGATTTCTTTGAGGCCCTGGGCTTCAAACATTATCAGGCCGCCGGTTCGGTGGACGACAATGTCCTGCGCGAAAACTACATCGACCGCATCTACGACACCTATATCGACGAGGAGCAGCTCCAGGCCTGCGACCACACCATTCTGGAGATCGCCAACCGTCTGGAGCCGCGCGGCTATTCCAGTCGTGAGTTCATCTGGGAGATGGGCAAGTGGCTGTCGGAGGGGAATGCGAAAAAGCCCGGCTCCCTGATCCAGACCGCCTATGAAGGTGTGCCGATCTTCTGCCCGGCCTTTGTCGATAGCTCCGCGGGTTTTCGGTCTGGTCAAGCACCAGAAGGAGCGGGCGGCGGCGGGTCAGCCCTATCTGATGCTGGACGCCATCGCCGACTTCCGTGAGCTGACCGACATCAAGATCGCAGCGGGCGTCACGGGCCTGTTCATGGTCGGCGGCGGCGTGCCCAAGAACTTCGCCCAGGACACGGTGGTCTGCGCCGAAATCCTGGGCGTCGAGGCCGAGATGCACCGCTACGCCGTCCAGATCACCGTCGCCGACGTCCGCGACGGCGCCTGCTCATCCTCGACGCTGAAAGAGGCGGCGTCGTGGGGCAAGGTCCAGACCACCCACGAACAGATGGTCTTTGCTGAAGCCACCACGGTCGTGCCGCTGATCGCCTCCGACGCCTATCACCGCGGCGCCTGGAAGACCCGCGAGAAGCGCCGTTGGAACGGGCTGTTCGACAAGGCGTGATCAAAAAGAAGGCCGGTGGATCGCCCCACCGGCCTTTTATTTTCAGCGATCAGGTCAAGGTCAGGCCGCGCAGGCTTCGAATCCGGCCCGCAGCGCGGCCTCGTCCAGATCGCGGCCGATGAAGACGGCGCGGCTCCAGCGGCGTTCGGCGACGCCCCATTCGCGTTGCAGGTCGCCTTCCAGGATCATGTGCACGGCCTGGAAGACCAGGCGGCGGTTCTCGCCCTTCACGTCGATGATGCCCTTGGCGCGCAGGATGTTCTGGCCCTGCTCGCCCAGCAGCTTGTCCAGCCAATTAGTGAACTTGGTCCCGTCCAGCGGGCGGTCCAGCGACAGGGAGATGCCCTTGATGTCGTCCTGATGTGCATGGCCGCGTGCGCCATGTCCGTGATCGTGGGCATGGTCATGTTCGTGATGGTCATGCCCGTGGTCGTGGTCGTGGTCATGATGGTGATGGGCGTGGCCGCAGTGCTCGTCATGCACATGGCCGTCGGCGCCATGCGGCGGGTTCACGAAGTCCGGCTTCACTTCCAGAATCCGGTCTAGGTCGAAGGCGTGCAGGCCCAGCACCTGATCCAGCGGCACGTTGGACCGCTCGGCGCGCACGATGGGGGCCAGCGGGTTCAGCGCGCGCAGACGGGCTTCGACCGCCTCAAGTTCGTCCGCCGTGGCCAGATCGACCTTGTTCAGGATGATGCGGTCGGCGAAGGCCACCTGTTCGCGGGCCTCCTTGCTGTCGTCTAGACGGGCCATGACGTGCTTGGCGTCGACCAGGGTAGTGACGCTGTCCAACTGGGTCTTGGCCTTGACGTCTTCGTCCACGAAGAAGGTCTGGGCCACCGGGCCGGGATCGGCCAGGCCGGTCGTCTCGACGATGATCGCGTCGAAGGCGGGCTTGCCGGGGCGCTGACGCTTCATCAGGCCGGCGACCACGCGGATCAGGTCGCCGCGCACCGTGCAGCAGACGCAGCCGTTGTTCATCTCGAACACGTCCTCGTCGGCGCCGACCACCAGGTCGTTGTCGATGCCGATCTCGCCGAACTCATTGACGATGACGGCGTAACGTTTGCCGTGGTCCTCGGTCAGGATGCGGTTCAGCAGCGTCGTCTTGCCCGCGCCGAGATAGCCGGTCAGCACGGTGACGGGGATCTTGCCATTCGTGGCGGCGGCAGAAGAGGCGGGGGCGGCGAGGGTGTCGGTCATAGGCCGCTAGATGGCGGCTGCACCGTCACTTGAAAAGGGGGCGAGCGCCTGAATCAGGCTCTCGCCTAGATCTGGAGCCTGATTCACGGCATCGATGAAATCGCGTAGCGATCCATCTCAACCGATCAGGCTTCAAGCTTCTTGACAAACTCGGTGCGGAGCACGAGGCCGCGCACCTTCTCGACATTGGCCTCGATCTCATCCGTCGCCGGTCAGACGGATGTTCTTGACCAGGGTTCCGCGCTTCAGGGTCACCCCGCCCGACCCCTTCACCTCAGGTCTTGATCAGGGTCACGCTGTCGCCGTCGGCCAGGATGTTGCCGTTGGAATCTTTGGTCACGTCTTCGGTCATGGCGAAGCTTCTAGCGAGCGGGTCGCGCAATATCCATACGCTGACTATGGGATTTCATGTTCAGACGTCCGGGACGTTGGCATCCAGTTCGTCCAGCCAGACCCGCGCCGAGCCATCCGACGGCGCGCGCCAGTCGCCGCGCGGCGACAGCGACCCGCCGGTCACCACCTTGGGCCCGTTCGGCAGGGCGGAGCGTTTGAACTGGGCCGTCTGGAAGAAGCGGATCAGGAACTTTCTCAACCACCCCTTGATGGTGGCCAGATCATATTCGACCCGCTCATCTTGCGGCGTGTTCGCGGGCCATTCGCCCACGGTCCGGTCGCCCCAGGCCTGGTGCGCCAGGAAGGCGACCTTGGAGGGCTTCAGGCCGAAGCGGCTGATGTAGAACAGGAAGAAGTCGTTCAACGCATAGGGGCCGACCGTGCCCTCCGTCGACTGGATCACCCCGTCCTTGGCCGGGACCAGTTCGGGCGAAATCTCGGTGTCCAGAATGGCGTGCAGGGTCGGCGTCGCCTCGACCCCGACCAGTTCACGCGCCGCGACCCAGCGGATCAGGTGCCGGATCAGGGTCTTCGCCACCCCGCCGTTGACGTTGTAGTGGCTCATGTGGTCGCCTACGCCATAGGTGCACCACCCCAGCGCCAGTTCCGACAGGTCGCCGGTCCCCAGCACAAAGGCGTCATTCTGGTTCGCCAGACGGAACAGATAGTCGGTGCGCAGGCCCGCCTGCACGTTCTCGAAGGTGATGTCGTGCACCGGCTGACCCTCGGCGTAGGGGTGGCCGATGTCCTTGAACATCTGTTCGGCGGCGGGGCGGATGTCGATCTCGGCCCCGGTGACGCCCAGCGTCTTCATCAGCGCCCAGGCGTTCGATTTGGTGCCGTCAGAGGTGGCGAACCCTGGCATGGTGTAGGCCAGGATGCCGGTGCGCGGCAGGTCCAGCCGGTCAAAGGCGCGGCAGGCGACCAGCAGGGCCTGGGTCGAATCCAGCCCGCCCGAAACCCCGATCACCAGTCGTTTCGCCCGGGTCGCCGTCATCCGGCGCATCAGACCCTGCACCTGGATGTTGAACGCCTCGTAGCAGTCCTGGTCCAGCCGCCCGGCGTCGTCGGGCACGAAGGGGAAACGGTCCAGCGGCCGGATCAGGTCGCTTTCGACCACGTCCTCGCGGGCCATGAAGGGCACGATGGTCGCGACCTCGCCCTCCAGCCGCGCACAGTCGGAGAATGTGCCGTTGCGCAGCCGGTCCAGCCCGATCCGGTCCACGTCCACGTCGGCCAGGGTCAGGTGGCTTTCCAGCGAGAACCGCTCCCCTTCCGCCAATTTGACGCCCAGTTCGTGAACCGTCGCCTGACCGTCCCAGGCCAGGTCGGTGGTGCTCTCGCCCCAGCCCGAGGCGGTGAAGACATAGGCCGACAGGGTGCGGGCCGAATGGCTGGCGCTCAGCATCGCCCGCTCATCCGCCTTGCCGATGACGATGTTGGAGGCCGACAGGTTCAGCAGGATGCGCGCGCCCGCCAGCGCCGCACGGGTCGAGGGGGGCAGGGGCGCCCAATAGTCTTCGCAGATCTCGGCGGCGAAGACGAAGCCCGGCCGGTTCACGGCCTCGAACACCAGACCCGGCGCGAAATCGACCGTCTCGCCGTTCAGATGGATCACGTCTTCGCTGCGCGCTGCGGCGGGGGCGAACCAGCGTTTCTCGTAGTATTCCCGGTAGTTGGGCAGATAGGTCTTGGGCACGACGCCCAGCACCTCGCCCGATCCGATCACGACGGCGCAGTTATAAAGGGCGTCGCCGTTGCGCACCGGCGCCCCGACCACGGCGATCAGATCCGCGTCGGCCGTCGCCTGGGCCACCACGGCGATCTGGCGCTCAACCTCGTCCAGCAGCGCCGCCTGCAGGTGCAGGTCATCGATGGCGTAGGCTGACAGGGACAGTTCGGGAAAGACGATCAGGTCCGCGCCCTGCTCGCCCGCCTCGCGGATCAGGGCGACGTGTTCGGCGGCGTTGGCCTTCGGATCACCGACATGGCTGACCGGCGTCGCCGCCGCCACCCGCACGAAGCCGTGGGTCTTGGGAGAATGGAAGGAAAGAGTCTCGGCCATCGGCTCGCCCGCTGCACCCGGCGCGCAGCGCGCCGTTCGTCAGGCTTCATATAGGCGAGAAACTTCAGCCGGGGCGAGAGGCGCATTCCGCCCCGTCAAAACGTAAACGCCTCAGGCCGAAGCCGGGGGTATCAGTTCGTCAGTTCGGTGACGAAGACAGTGGCGCCGACCGGTTCATCGGTAGGCGCCGACCCATTGACCTCGGGGCTGACGAACAGACGTACGGAACTTCGGCTAAGGGTGGGAAGCGGACGTTAGCTCTGCACCGTCCGGAACGGCTTCATCTCATCTCGTAGCGGTGCCCAGCGGCCTGCCCGGAACGCTGATAGCGCAAGTTGACCCGTATCGCCATCGTGAACCCCTGTAATCGTAAGCCCCAAGTTCTCAAGGACGATGAAGCCAAGCAACTGCTGGGCTTGTCCGTCTTCTCTGATTAAGCGTTCGAAGTCAGCCATTGAAGATAGGGGGCGTGCCCCATCAATAATGGGATTGGCTGCGGGCGCGACGCCAACCTCTGCCAGTCCCGCGTCATCAAACGTCAGCCGGATGTTTGGATAGCGGGCCACCGTTTCCCCCGAACGGCCCTTCACTATGGAGATAGGGTTCCCCCATTGCTGCCGCACCTCATCGAGAGAGGCACCAAAAGCGATTTCAGCGACGCCTATATTCGGGTGAATTTCCAGCATGGTGGAGCTTCGCAGCGCATGTGAATGTCCGCAATGGGTCGATACGAGAAACGGGCTTCTTTGCTAAAAGCTGACGTTGCGAGCCCCGTTGTCTACGGCGTGTGTGGTCGTGCTCACGCGCCGCGCCTTCCCTTGCCGTCGATCAGCACGGCCTGCTGCCATCGGCTGGGGGCTTGTCGGTGCGGTGGATGCAGCCGGACCAGCAGCAGGGCGTTTCTTGCCTTCCAGCAGTTCCTCCACGGTGCGTTCGATGCGGCGCTGGCGGGTCGCAGCCTGTTTGGCGTCGTCCACCCAGCAGATGAACTCATTGCGGCCCAGCGGCGTCAGGGCCTTCCACAGATCATAGACGCCCGCGTCCGCCCGCACGGCGGCCTCCAGGTCGGCGGCGGCGTTGTGGACCACGCCTTGCGGAAAGACATCTGTCATCACGATCCTCCCAGGCTGCGCTTTAGTCCAAGTCTGTTCGCCGCCTTCGGGAATGTCCATGGGCGCCTTGTCCAGCCCATGGTGTTGCGAATGCGGATGACGCGCGGCTCCGTCATCGCTAAAGCCATCCCATGACCGACACGCCGAAAAAAGGCTGGTTCCAGCGCCTGTCCGCGGGACTCTCTCGTTCCTCCAAGCAGATGACCGATCAGGTCGTCGCGACCTTCGTCAAGGAGCCCTTGTCAGAGGCCTCGCTGGAGCAGTTGGAAGAGCATCTGCTGGAAAGCGATCTCGGCCCCGCCGCCTCCGCTCGCATCGTCGAGCGCTTCCGCGCGCTGAAGTTCGGCAAGGACGCCCAGGAGCGCGAGGTCAAGGAAGCCCTGGCCGAGGCGGTCGCCGCCGAACTGTCGCCGCGTCAGGCGACCTTTGATCCGCTGAGCGGCCCCAAACCTTATGTCGTCCTGTTTGTCGGCGTGAACGGCTCGGGCAAGACCACGACCCTGGGCAAGATCGCCGCCGACCTGACGGCCAAGGGCGCCAAGGTCATGATCGTGGCGGGCGACACTTTCCGCGCCGCCGCGCGCGAACAGCTGAAGGTCTGGGCCGAACGGGCGGGGGCGGACTTCGAAAGCCGCCGCGACGGCGCCGACGCCGCAGGCCTGGCCTTCGACGCCTATCAGAAGGCGCGGGAAGAGGGTTACGACGTCGTCCTGATCGACACCGCAGGACGCCTGCAGAACAAGTCGGCTCTGATGGACGAACTGCTCAAGATCGTGCGCGTGCTGAAGAAGGTCGATCCCGAGGCGCCTCACGACACCCTGCTGGTGCTGGACGCCACCGTGGGCCGCAACGCCCTGGCCCAGGAACAGATTTTCGGCCGCACCGCCTTCGTCACCGGCATCGTCATGACCAAGCTGGACGGCACGGCGCGCGGCGGGGTTCTGGTGCCGGTGGCCCAGGCGTCCGACGCCCCCCTGATGCTGATCGGCGTGGGCGAAAGCGTCGAAGACCTGCAGCCGTTCGACGCCCGTGCATTCTCCCGCTCGCTGGTGGGATTGGAAGACTGAGTATGAGTGACA